>CATKHJ010237863.1:0-54101 GCA_949750685.1 Vernicia montana
TATATATATATATATATATATATATATATATATATATATATATATATATATATATATATATATATATATATATATATATAATTAAAGGAAAAAATTGTATAAATTGTTATTTTATATTAATGTAAAATTATATTAATTTTATAATTTTATCATTTTATCAAATTTTGATCAATTGAATTGAATTGATTTGAAATTAATTAGTGAATAAATTTTATTTGAAAATTAAAAATATGATATTAATTAATACATTTAATTATACAACCGATATATGTATGATTTTTAAATTTTTTTTATCACATTATCAAATCACAAAAATTATGATTTAAAATAAATTATAAATTAATAAACTAAAATTTCAATAATTAATTTTTTTATAAAATACACACACATAGTCATATGCGTGAGGATAAAAATAAGAAATGAGAATCATATCTAACAAATAATAATAAAATTCTATATATTTTTTATTGTTATTTGAATTTTTTTTAGTATATATTTAAAAAGTATGTAGATGTTAATTATATATGTGAAATTTTATTATAATATTTAGTTTTAAGATAATAATTTAAAAATAAATAAATGAAATTTATAAAATAAAAAGTAATTTAATATAATTTTATAATCTTGCAGTAGTGCGTGGATATCTACTCGTTAGTCTATTAACCTATCCTTCACAATTCCTTTTCTTCTAGGGAATTGTGTGACAATGGGGTGAAAAATTCTTGTTTTCTGCGGGGATTTGCTCCAAACGGGGCAGAGATTCCCCGAATTTTATCTCCATGGGAGTAGAGATGGAGGAAATTTCTTCCTCGTTAGCAGGGATAGGGCGGAGATGAGGAGTGTATTTCCCACCCCGCTGGGATCCCCATCTCCGTCCCCGTTGAGACCCGATATTATATTTACATATTTATTTTTAATATATATATATATATATATATATATATATATATATATATATATATATATATAAACACATGTATTAGAAATTTTAATTTTATCACTCATTTTTTTGTAATTCTCTTAAATTATGACAACTCTAAAGAAATTTATTTAAGTACTCTCATGCTTTTATGTATGCTGAATTTTTTAATGTTTTATTAAATAAAATTGAAGAATATTTTTAATATATTAGGCATATTTACAATTTAATTTTGTTTGGTTGATGCTTTGTATGTCTGAATCTGTTAACATTTTATAAATAAATTTATTCTTATTTTTCAACCATTTTTTATGAATTCTATAAATATAAAAAAATATATTAGAAATACTATATATATATATATATATTAATAAGTAAATATATATAAGTAATGTATAAAAAAATTAATAAAATATATAAGTTGTCATGACCCGACACTAGGAGCACGTGACCGACACTAGGGTATTGAAAAGTTTAAGACTTTCAGAACCCGTAGTTAGTCTGATAAGACTAATCAACTGAAAATATACCATCAAATCATAAATCAAGGGCAAAGGGCCCACATGCCAATAGAACTTATATCAACATCATGATGTGTCCATCTGATCACATCTCAAAATATCACCAGGTTCCTGTTTAGCAGAAATTTTCATCATTACATATTACAGTCATCAAATACCAATCACCAACAATATTACAAAAATAAACTCAGTCTACTGTAATTGCGGATTTTTAGAAATTTAATATTATACATAATAACAAATTAACATAAAACTCACTGCCGGAGGAATTGGCAGGGAAAACTCAATAGTAATAAAAATACTAGGCTCATCCTGCAACCTGAAAAAAATAGTGAGACAGGAATGAGCGTTTCAACTCAGTGAGTGATACCAACTAATATATAATCCTAGTGCTCTAATATCAATCTAGCATTTTATGCTCATGCAACGTGCCATGTATACAAATAACCAAATAATCTCATACAATGATGGGAATCAGTCCACAAAAATCACACTATACCACAAATCTGGGGAGCCGATCCCCCTATCCTGGCTCTCTGAAACCATGGAGTGGCAACTGATAACGGACATTCGAGACTGACATGTATCATATCAATTTTTACTGCAAAACTGGAGGATATAAAGGAATGCGTAGCACCCAGGTCTAATAATACACGAGCCTCTAAAAAACAAACAGAAAGAATACCTGTCACTACTGCATTCGAAGCTTGAGCGTCCTGATGGGTGAGTGTAAAAATCCTACCCTGGTTTTGATTCTGTCCTCTACCAGCAAATCCAGAACTTTGACTCTGACTCTGTCCTCTACCTCTGCCCCCAAAACCACGACCTTGCTGGCCACTAAATCGTCCCCCGGACTGAGAAGGAGCGGAGGTGAACCTAGGCTGAACTACACTGGCCATAGATCCCTGAGTGAAAGTTCTCTGACCACCAGTTACAGGGCAATCTTTAGCAAAGTGACCCGACTGGCCAGAACCATAACATACACTCTCTTCCTGCCAACACTGCCCCTTATGGGCTCTGCCACATCCTATGTTGCACGGAAACGGAAACGGAAAAACGAGAAACGGGGAAACGGACACGCGGAAATGATATTTTCAAAAAATATAAGAAACGAAACGTGGGGGAAACGCGCAAATATAAAAAAATATGAGGGTATATTTATAAATATTAATTTATATATATACAAAAAATATAATAATTTATAAACATATATTTAATAATTTTAAGTATATATTATAAATATATTTATAAATATATATAAATATAAATATATAGTAAAAATAATATATATATATATATATAATAATTAATATAACAATAATAATAATAATTATTATTATATATATAAGGAAAAATGAAGTCGGATGTAAATATTTTTATTTAGGGGTTGATATGAACAAGCTGACTTTTTTTTTTCCACTTGAAAACGGATTTCTGTTTATGGAAACGAGTTTTTAACTTTTTTAAATTACAGAAACGTGCCCGAAACGTTTCGGACAAGTTTTCGTAAGTTTCCAATCAGGAAACGTTTTCGAAACGCGAAAACGCGACCTCTTGAGAGTTTCCGTATATCATAGTGCATGACCGTACAGACTATCTCTTTTGAAGTAACCAAATTTATCGGTTGATTTTAATTTTTCTATTAAAATTGAATAGTGCACACCGCTATCCAGAAATCTATCACCAGAAGACTTGGTTGATGTCGTAGTTCAATTATACTTTTATCCCTATTGGTTTTTTTTTTTTTCTTGAAAAATATGTTTAAGTAATTTAAATGATTTTCCTTTCATTATGTTTTCATTATGTGTCCCTTAATATGTAATTGTCATCTCTTATTTTCCTTTCTCTCCACTTTTCTTTTCTTTTCACACAGAAAATTGAAAATATTTTTTTTCCTCTTTATTTTCTCCCTGACTTTCCACTCGTATTAGAGATCATTGGATCCATTGCTGAAAAGGAACAGTACACTACAAATGTTAATCAAAGAAATTTTAAAACAACTAAGTAATATTTTTATATAAAATCATTCAATATATCAAGTGAGTGTAATGTATTCTCATAAAGTAAAATCTAAAAATGGACGTCTGCCTTATTTTCATATATAAAAGAAATAGTACTCGTTCTGTCTAGCCACAAGTAAAGAACCATCCGTCAACAATCTGGACCCTCGTCGAAGTCATAAATCGGAAACTTAGCTGAAGCAATGCCAATAGAAAATTTAAGTTGGTCCCATTCACGAATCACTTCTTTAATACCAACCCATAGAAATGCCACGAGAACTTTAACACCTTCCAAATTCTCCACCTTGCCTTGGGATATTACACCACTTATGTCAGCTCCGTACTTGATTTTGTAAGATTTGACAGAAAATTTACAAGTTCTGCCCAAATGTGCAGAGAATTCACCTGTTATTGGGTTTAATTCGTACCCTATCACTCCCTTTGGAAGCAGACCTATTGGAAGACCATAATTTTGAAGAACTTGATATGCTGATAATGGCATGGCCGTGGGAATACTCACAAAAGCAAACGGTATCAAGAGAATTGCCCATAAACTTGCCATCTTCATTCTCTAATTGAATGCTCTTTGTAAATTTATGTAACAGTGTTGGCCACTGGTCTCTCTTTTTAATATTTTTACATGTAAGTGGTGGATTGTGCTGCCGCTTTTTATGCACAATTTCTCTCTACCTTATAGACGTAATCTATGTTGCACGGAAACGGAAACGGGGAAACGAGAAACGGGGAAACGGACACGCGGAAACGGTATTTTTAAAAAATATAGGAAACGAAACGTGGGGAAAACGCGCAAATATAAAAAAATATGAGGGTATATTTATAAATATTAATTTATATATATACAAAAAATATAATAATTTATAAATATATATTTAATAATTTTAAGTATATATATATATATAATAATAATTATTATTATTATTATTATTATATATAAGAAAAAATGAAGTCGGGTGTAGATATTTTTATTTAGGGGTTGATATGAATAAACTGATTTTTTTTTCCCACTTGAAAACGAATTTATGTTTATGGAAACGAGTTTCTAACTTTTTTTAAATTATAGAAACGTACCCGAAACGTTTTGAAAACTCACGGAAATGTGCCCGAAACGTTTCGGACAAGTTTCCGTGAGTTTCCAATTCGAAAACGTTTTCAAAACGCGAAAACGCGACCTCCTAAGAGTTTCCGTGCATCATAACTTGTAATAAAATGATAATAATATATTAAAATGAAAGAAATGAATCGGCGTGTTTCATTTCTGTGATAAAACGGTGTCGCGTAGGCTGAGTTTAATCTGTTCTAGGCGAAGAATAAGACTAATCAGGATAAGGTTGTCCCGAACAGAAAACTATCCTGGATAAACAAAGAAGATAAGCAAGTTCAGAGAAAAATCTAAACATTGGTGTTCCATTTCAGTGTCTCACACTCAATCACAGAAGCTGTCAGCAATGGATTCTCTTGGACTTCCCTCTCTAAATGCACTTACAGTTTCACATTCCAAGTCCGAAAGAGAAGGAAGTAGAAAATTGTGGGGAAAATTGCATTACTCAAACTCTTCAATGCCACTTTCTCTGAAACTCAGTCCCACTTTTAGAAATCACCGTTTTGTGAGCTCTGATTAATGGGTTTTCTTTCTTTTTCATTTTTTCAAATGTAATTTCTTGTTGGTTTTATATGGGTTATCAATTGAATTCATTTTTTCCTTGAAAGCAGCATGGGAGGGTTATACGAATGCAAGCTGGAGATGAAGACTATGATTTGAAGCAAATGAGAGATATGGCTGCCGCGAAGAGGAGATGGGATGCTATGGTAATGTTTTCATAGCAGGGCATTAGTATTATCAGTTGATAAAGCGGGAATCTTTGTGTCTGTGTGTGCGAGGATTTTTGCATAAAAAAGCAAACTTTCTGTATATAGAATTTGTTTTTAGCTGAACCCATCTTTAATTTAATTTGAGTTTTTGGAGTATGTGTTTCAGTTCATACCCTTTTTGCTTTATTATTTATTTATTTTAAATCAAATATGAATATTGTGTCTTGATGGTAATGTGAAGTGTTAGTGTGAAAAGGAGAAAAAGAAGAAGATGCTTATAATTATAATGTTAAAGTCAACAACATACAACAGCATGTGCATTGCCAGCTAAGTCCTCCGTCTGCACGATTTGGACAACTAGCCTTCCATCAATCAAGCCTTCAATAAAAGAGGAGGACTTAGCTGACAATGCACATGCTGCTGTATATTGTTGATTTTAACATTATAAGCTTCTTCTTCTTCTTTTCACACTAACATGAAGGTTTTATGTAAGTTGTTGGATGGAGATATCTCAAATATAGAGATGTATATTTGATTTCTCGTGTAAGGTTGTGATCACATTGCTTCAGTCCTTGAGATGTAACCTTCCAAATTCAAATAGTGTGCCTTAGCCCTTAGACCTTACATTTGGCACATGTAATTATTTTTCATGTGTAGATTAGGGAAGGAAAAGTAAAGGTTCTTACACCAAGGGAAGCAGGTTATGCAATTCAACTCTCTAGCAAAACCTTACTCGATGTTCGTCCCTCTGTTGAGCAGAAAAAGGTATAATACTTTTTCTATCTATTGTTTTCTCTTTGCCTGTCCAAACTCAAATGTTAGAAGTTCTACTTTTTTTTATTCACTAGTTCTTACGTGCTCTGTGACTTAACTCCTTCCATTTGATGGTAATATTAGTACTTTCCAGGATAGCTCTGCAATATCTGTGTGTCACTGAAAGCATTTCACTAGGATGTTGCAATGTGGTTGTTGATCCAGTATCTTAGCAACTCAGTTGTTGTTTGTTCTCATTGATATGAATGCACTATAAGGGAATGTTGCAATGTATTAGAGACTGGTCTTCATATTCTTCTACGATTGACTCATTCATTGCATGTTTTTGTTGGGAAATTGGTTACTAAATCATTTTACTCAATTCATCACTTTTCTATAATGGACATTTATTCCTGATTTTTGCACTCCCATTACTTGTTTCTCTATTGTACATTCTTTTCTAGCTCAATATCTCCATGGATGATGTCATCTCGTTCGCCTATTTTGAAGGCATGGGTTAAAGGATCAACTTGGATTCCAATCTTTGAAGTTGATGACAGATTTGACATTGGAACTCTTTCGAGAAAGTTCACAAATTTTATGATGGGTATTAACTGATTCCTACTCTCATATATTTCATAAATGTTATTATGCGTCATGCCATACTTATATTCATATCCTGCATAATCACATTGAGAGGTTTCAGCTGATGTATAGTAATGTGATTGTATTTCTACAATTGTCGTATGCCTACTGGGAATGGGAGAGTCAAACTCAGATGTACTGGTTTTACTTGAAACATTTCACTGTTTATATCTAAGTCAGAAGAAATATGTCACTGTTAAATGTCTAAGGCATAAAAGATATCCATTGTTCCCTTGACCACTTTTTTGTTTTTTTATGCTTCCTCTTGTTCAATGTTTTAATTGGCTTGTGTGTTTGTAGGAGGCTGGTGGAGTGGTGCACCTACATTGTCTTATGATAAGTACGTGGTGACTGGTGAATAGTTTTTCATTTTTCTTAGTTACATTCTCATATTTTTTTCTGCGTACAAATATTTTCCTTACGCATTGTTTTTCTATCTTTACCAGCCAGTTCATATCAAAGGTTGAGGAAAAGTTCCCAAAAGATTCTGACCTGATTGTTGCATGCCAGAGAGGATTGAGGTGAATTCTTAGTTTAGTCTGATAATAATTTCTGACATCAAGTTATCCATATGTATTTGAAGTAGTGAATTCGTTCTTATGTTAGGGGCACCTGGATGTTGCAATTGATTAATAGCATTTTAAATAAATAAGTATTATCTTCATTTATTGCAATTAAGACTATTATATGATATATAGCCAGCAAAATTTAACTGCCTGCCATGAACAAGACAAGCTGCTCTGCAATAGCTTTATGGCTCCAGGATATGAATATCTGTTATTTCCTTCCTTTGTTCCAACATATGTCATAACTCCCATATTCAATATCCCTTTGCAACAATTTCATTTAGAAGAAAAAAATTTTGGCTTCAAATATTTCACGGAAGTACTACGGTTATTCGATGTTCGTGAATGCCCAAGCAGCATGGCACAATACATCTTCTTTTCTTTATGCAACATAAGAATGCTATAATCGCAGACAGTAATATGTAAACAATATATATTTTTGGGAGAAACTTGTGTTGCTTCTTAGAAGCCTATCAAGTATGTCAGTCACAGAGCATGAAAAAGAAAAAAAGGGGGAAACAAGAAGCAAACCAAGTCAGAAATTTCATTTTCCCGTGACATGTGGTTGTGAGCCAAAACAGCCTTGTAGGATCTTGCTCTAGATTATAGCTGCTCCCAGCATGGGTTCTAGATGGTAACCTTTTGTCTTTGTCAATTTAGAACCCTCTGTACAAGCTGTTATAATCTGTATTCCAGCATGCATCATGAACAAGTAAAAAAGAAAAAAAAGAAAGAAGAGCCAGAATTGAGAAGAGTTAGGGGTTGAAAAAGTCATTACTGACAGATGAAATAAATATCATCACTTAGAAAATTCACATACAATGTTGTATTTTCTGCTTTTATTTTGAATATTCACAGATCTCTAGCTGCTTGTGAGCTGCTGTACAATGCTGGTTACAGAAACCTTTTTTGGGTTCAAGGGGGTCTGGAGGCTGCTGAAGAAGAGGTATATTCATCTGAATGTGAATTCTGATATTTCCTTTAGTTCTTATGATTTCAGTTTTCCTTTTAGTTGATTTTATGTACTGATCAAATAAAAGAAATTTAACTCATCTAGTGACTTGTGTAAATAGGATCTTGTCATAGAAGGTCCTCAGCCTCTTAAGTTTGCGGGAATTGGAGGCGTTTCTGAATTTCTTGGGTAAACATCTAATCTTTGCCATTTTTTAATGATCCTAGAGGGAAAAAAATGATGAGGTGATTGTCGTCGTTGATTTTTTTTTTTTTAAATTCTTAAATTTTAAAATGTTCATAGGTTGATGTGGTGCGTGGCCAGATATTCATGGGAACATATGAATGTTTTTCTTTGATAGATAAAATGAATGCCATCCATTACAAATTTTCTCTTCCATGACACATGACCTATATTTCTTTCCTGTAAATGCCTGTGGATTGGACACCCATGTAAAGACAAGTTTGGTGACCCTACAGATGGGGGATCGCATTCAAACATGATAACTATGGATTTTATTAATAATTACATATGGCCATATTTTAAGTCCATTTGCTGCTGCAGGCGGGTTGCTTTCCCTGCATTTGCAGTAGATCTGTCCAAATTGTCATTTTGAGGAACCAGCATTTTTTTGCTGTCCAAGGAAGCTGGTCCACCAGCTACTTCAAATAAGGCCTCTGTGTTCTCATAAGTCTTACGAGTATATCTTTTGCTTGTAAGACAAGATATGTTGAATTAATTTCTGATTTTTATTGTTATTTCACCTTCAACTTGTTCTCCACCAGTAACAGTTGGTCGATTGTACATCATAACTCGCCTGCTGAATGATTTGGTCAAATAATATTTGAAACTGTTATCTTGCATTTAGTTCCTTTTCAGACTTGGAATTTATTGCTAATTCCCATATGACTTTAGTTGGACAGATCAACAAAGAGTTGCAGCTGCTAAAGAAGGTTGGGGTTACCGATTACTATTTTCTGCACGTCTGGTAACTATACTGTTGTCTTTATGGCAAAATAAGCTATTGTGTAAATTCCACTTGTTGGCTTGGAAATTTAATGTCCGTTTTCTTTCTAATGTAGGTTGGAGTCTTTCTTGTAGCTGATGCCTTGTTTCTTGGTGCTCAGCAAGTAAGTCGCTATATTCAGGATATAAGGTCACATTGATTTGGGCTTGAAAGTATTTGATCAGTGAACCTGAGAGGACATTGTTCTACATAACATATAGAGTCCAGAGGTTTTTAGGGAATCCCAATTTTGGAGCCAGGAGTAGTGTATAATGCTAAGTAGACACATGCTTATTACTTATTAGTCCTATTACAAGCTTTTTGTGTTGCTTTATTACAGTATATCTAGGCACAGATTCCTTTGGTGTAATGTGATGTATTCTCTTTTAGTTATGCTGTCCAATACATAGTAGTGATCTGAAAGTTTCTGTATTATCTCTATCTTGAGCTTTAGATTAAGTTAAGAAAGCAAGCTTGTCAAAGTTGCAGTTCCAAATAACCGGCAGCTTCTTTTGCCAGCTCCTAAAAGGTATCAGCTCAAAATCCTGCCCCTTGAAGTCTATACTACTGGCCTTAGATCTTTCTGGTTCAAATATTTCTGGATTTTCCCATAGCCCTGAATCCCTCCCCATTGCTCAAAATTTGACATAAATCTGTCTTTTAGCTGGAATATAATAGGAATAATCCATATTGAAATCTCTGACTTTTAATGGAAAATCCTATCAAACCCTGCTACATAACGGTCTTCTACTAGAGTGAATGGTGAAACATTTTCTTTTTCCCTATCATCCTAGTCAAAGAAACTTGTATAGTGTGTTTGATTAAGAAAATCTTAAGATTTTGTTATTCATTACTACTATATTTTATGAAAAATAGTCAAAATGTTTTTATTTCCTAAATTTTTATTAATTATTGTATTTGTTTGAAATTTATGATTCAATGTACATATTGAAGTTTCTAGATTTTTTTTTAAAGAAAAGAAAACTTTATACAAAGAGATTGGAAAATTACAAAAATTCCATGTGATATTGTGTAATACATACTTGGGTTCTCCTTTTCTCAAAATAAAACACATTAGTCCCTTAATTTTAAAATTAATAGTTCGTTGCTTTATCAGCCGAAGTTCTCTTACTATTGAGAAGGTAAATTCCTCGTTAGCGAATACATATCTTGGTTTGTTGTGAATTACAGAAGTAGAAATTAATTATATTTCTGCAGTAGCAAGGAAACTATAGAATTATTGTTGAAATAGATGGGCATGTTAGACATCGCTAGTACTACATTAGTAAGAATATGGAGTTGCCACAGCAAGGAGAGGAAATTTTCTATGAGTGGTAAGACCAGCTGATTCAGTCATGTCCAAATCCTGCTCTGTTGCTCCACCAGGCAATGACCAATCAAACTTGTGCAAAAGATTTGCCAAAGCAAGCTCTTCTATGCTTATTGCAAACTGGATGCCTGGACAAGCTCTCCTGCCAGCCCCAAATGGTATCAATTGGAAGTCATGTCCTTTGAAATCTATGGAACTATTCAAGAACCTATCCGGCCAAAACTTATCAGCTCCTTCCCATAACGCAGGATCTCTTCCAATCGCCCAAGCATTGATAATGACCTGAGTTCCTGCTGCAATGTCGAAGCCTTTTAGCTTTACATCTTGGGTTGATAGTCGAGGCACTAGTAATGGAAGTGGAGGATGCAAACGGAGAGTTTCTTTGATCACTGCTTTTAGGTAATGCATTTTATCTAGATCATTCCCTGTGATTTCCGATTTGTTGCTGGCGATTTCTCTCACTTCATTCTGGAGTTTGTTCATGATCTCTGGGTTCTTTAAGAGCTCTGTCATCGCCCATTCGAGGACCGTGTATGTAGAGTCTGTACCTGCAGAAAACACATCCTAGAAGAAACAAGAGATGGAAATTGAACTTATAATAAGAAGCTTCATTAATGGATGAAAAGAGAGCGAAAGAAAGAAATTAATTTAGATCAGTTACCAAGATGAGAGCTTTTATGCTTGTTCGATCAATGGGAAAACCAACCATATTTTCTTTCTGAATCCAAAGCAAAACATCAACAAAATCCTTCTTGTCTTCACTCTTCCAGCCATCATTTCTCATATGCTCTTCAACTACCTCATCTAGGAAGTCGTCAAGCTCTTTAGCCACTCTTTCCACTTTAGAATACAATCCATTAACATGATTTATCCAAGAAAGCCATGGAATATAGCTCCCAATATTGAAACCCAACAACTCCACAAAATCCCCCAATAGTTCTTTAAACTTTCTCCCTTCTTTAGTGGCAATATGCTTTCTTCCAAGAGCCACTCTACAGATTACATCATTGGTAAGCTCAGCTAAGACTTCACTTAAATTGACTGGTGAAGAAGAGGAAGAGTTTTTAACCCTGTCAATCATGAAAGCTGTCTCTTCTTCCCTAACATCGCTAAAAGATTGTACCCTTTTGTTACTTAGAAGATGCAAAACACTTGTACGTTTCATCTGTCTCCAGTACTCGCCATAAGGAGCTGCAGCGACATCTTTGCGCTGATAGAGAAGTTTCTCAGAAATGGTTGATCTAGGCCTGTCTGCAAAGACAAGATCATTGGTTTTCATGATGTCGCAGGCCAATTCAGCTGATGAGATAACAAGAACTGGAACGCTGCCCAAGTGAAGTAACATGATAGGGCCATGGATTTGAGCCAAGGATCGAAGAGAACGATGAGGGCACAAGCCAACTTGGTGGAGGTTTCCTATTATTGGAAGCTTAGATGGAGAAGGAGGTAGTATTCTGGTAGTATTCTTCTTGCTACTAAGTGGAGACAATTTTAACAGAAAGATAACGAAGGGCAAGGCTAAGAAGAAGATGGTGAGGGATAAGGAGGTTCCATGTTGCTCTGACAGTTGAAGGAAAATCGACATTTTTCTTGTGTTTTGTGGGTATCCTTTGTTTAACTTCTCGGCTAATAAATGGAAAATGCTGCATATCTCATGCTGACTTTAGTCTTTTAGAGGTATGTTTGAATGGTATGAGATAGGACTGCAAATGAGTCAAGTCGTTCGAGAGCGGTTTGGTATTTGGCTCGATTAAAACTCGTTTGCGTTCGGCTCGTTTCATAAATAAATCAAGTTTAAGCTTTATTTTAAGATTCGATTAATAAACGAGCTGAATTTGAGTAAAACAAAATTGGTTCGATTAGGCTCGTGAACATTTCAATAATATGCTCGTGAACAATTTGATTATTATTATTATTATTATTATTATTATAAACTTAATAATTTTGACACTCTAAAAAATATATTTTAATACTCTTATAATTTTTTTAGTAATTCAATTTGACTAAAATATATATACTCATGATTAATATAATCTAATATTTTCTTATTATGTAATCTAATATTCTAATTTTTAAAAATATCTTTATTATTAATTAATCCTTCCATTTCTTTTTATTTGATATTTTTTTAAAGAATTTTTTTTTCAAAATATTTGTCACTTTATGAAACCAATAAGACTTTAATTTTTTATCTGTTACTTTAAGAAATCAATAAGATTTTAATTTTTTTTCTTAATTATATTTTTATCATCTACTCTATAATTAATACACATATTATTCATTACTCTATAATCAATAAGGGTAATTTAGTCAACTTATTTTTAGAATTTAACATAATTAATTATTTCTTAATTTTTGTGAAACAACAAAAAATGACACATAAAAAGGAATGGAGGGAGTAATATTTTTGTAATACATGTAATGCTCAATTTTATGATTGGATTTTTTTTTACTAATTGGATACTTTTGTTTTTATATTAGTTTTAAGTATTTTTATTATAATTATTTTATTAGAAATAAATATTTATAAAGTTGAGTATTTTGATAAATTATAAACGAATTTCAAAACGAATCGAACTCGAATTTAATTGAATTATAACTTATTAACAAGCTGAGCTCGAGTCAAGTTCGAGCTCGGCTCGAGTTTAAATAAGTCAAGTTTAAACATGATTTCAAATTCAATTTAAAGTTCGAGCTCAGAAAAAAAATATTGAGCCGAGTTTGAATATGATAAAGTTTGGCTCGATTACAGTCCTAATATTAGATATAATTAAAGAACTTGAATAAATAAATATAAAAAAAATAAATATTTATAATAAAAAAAAGTCAAATGCTGTTTTAAAGAAATTAAAATTTTTGCCTTTTTTTTTATTATTTATAATAGCTACAGTTGTATAATGTAATTATTTTCTGAAAGTATTACAAATAAAAATATTATATATTTTATTTTTTTATGTAATTAAAAATTATGTAAACTTACTATATGTAATTTGGCCCCACCACTTTTTTCCAGAATTACCTATTGTTTTGCATAATTTTATCCCCTTTTTTTTTTTTTTTTTTTTTTTTTTTTTTTTGCTGCCATTTTGTATAATTTTATCGGGGAGGGAAAGATTAGAGTTGATAAACTTTAGTGCAAGACTTGATTGACTTTGACTCAGTCCACAGGCCACCAGCGGCTCAAATCACTAGCACCATTTTCTTTTCCCTTTTTGTTTTTTCAACAAGGCATGTCATTTTTGTTTTGACTAAGAAATTTATAGAAAGAAAAATACTCCTTTTTTTATTTTGAATTTAAGGTTCGAACTCCAATTAAGAAGATAATTAAGGTTTCTTAACTAAACTAGTTAACAGTAACACCATTTACCAGGATTAAAGTCATTGTTATTTTTGCCTATTAAATATAATTTGCATTATTATCTCGGTCTATTAGACCGCTAATAAAAAATAAAAAAAAAATTAACCGTCTCAATTTTTTGCCATCCAATGGTATATACTGCTTGTAAAAATTATAAAAAGAAAAAAAAAAAGGGTGTCTGATTTTGCCAGGAAAAACTTAAATAAGATAAAATTCTTTTAAGACCATGAACTACGAAGGATAGAAATTATTATTTGCAAACAAAATTGGTGGGACAC
Source organism: Vernicia montana (assembly GCA_949750685.1). Taxonomy (NCBI): domain Eukaryota; kingdom Viridiplantae; phylum Streptophyta; class Magnoliopsida; order Malpighiales; family Euphorbiaceae; genus Vernicia; species Vernicia montana. Next base: position 14,159 of record CATKHJ010237863.1, read on the forward strand.
AAATTTGGTAGGGATTTGGAACTAAATAATTTCTACTTTCAAAATAACAACAGAGATTAAAGTCTATATTTTGAAAATTATACATACTGCTGAATTCTCCACTTTGAATTAATTGACTGCATATTGAGTAATGCTATGTTTGGATTATATGGATTTCAATATTAGATTTGGATTTGGACTAAATCTTTTGTTTGGAGTTTTAAAATTTGGTGGATTTAGATTTGATTCAAATCTTTGGTGAAATTTATCAACCTAAAAACTAATATTTCAAATTCTTTATTTAACCTAATTATTTTAAATCTAATGTCTCATTTTTTATTTAATCTCCATCTATTTAATAATTAAAGGTAAAATGGATCGCTGTTAATTATTACTGGTATTGAAGAAAATTTACATATTGTTATATAGTTTTGAATTATTATATTTTTTAAATTTAATTTCAAATTTAAATTTATATTTAAATAGTTATCTAAATAATAAATTTCAAATTCCTTACACTTCCCAAATAAGGGATTTATAATTTTATAAATTTTAAATCATAGATTTGAAATATGAAATATGAAATTTGAAATTTAAATTTCAAATTCAAATCATGCATTCAAATGCAACATAATTGTTTTCTAAAAGGAATAAAGTAAAAAAAAGGCTAAAGGTATAAATAGGATCCTCTCATTTGAACTGGTGCTCAAGTGAACTCTTAATATTTTTTTTAATCCCATTAAACCCCTAATCTTTTTAAAATGGTACATATAAAACTCTCTCCTTTGGGCTGATAATCAAGTAAGCCCTTAATGTTTTTTTTTTGTCTCATTAGACCCTTAATCTTTTCAAAATTGTACATATAAAACCCTCCATCCATAATTTAGAATTTTTGTCAAGTAATGTTAAAAATAAAAAATTAATATCTATGAATTTACGTATTAATTTTTATTTTTGTATAAATATTTTTTAAACTATTTAGAGTAAATTTAATATTTGTGAAATTTAAAATTAATAAAATAAATTAATTAATTAAAATATTACAAATTTAATTTAATATAAAATAATTTCTTAATCCTTATACATTAAAATATAATTTATAAAAAAATTATATTTTATATTTTAATAAAGATAAAATATTTGTTTTTATCTCTCTTCGGTGGTTTTGAATATTTTTTTTTAAAATAAATATAAAATATATTTTATCTTTATTAAAATATAAAATATATATTTTTTATAAATTATATTTTAATGTATAAGGAGTAAGAAATTATTTTATATTAAATTAAATTTGTAATATTTTTATTAATTAATTAATTTTATTAACTTTAAATTTCACAAATATTAATTTTCTCTAAATAATTTAAAAAATATTTATACAAAAATAAAAATTAATACAATAAAAATTAATACGTAGGTACATATATATTAATTTTTTATTTTTAACATTACTTGACAAAAATAATAAATTATGGATGGAGGATTTTATATGTATAATTTTAAAAAGATTAAGGGTCTAATGGGATCAAAAAAAACATTAAGGGCTCACTTGAGTATCAGTCCAAATGAGAGGGTTTTATATATACCATTTTAAAAAAATTAATGGTCTAATGGGAGCAAAAAAAAATTAAGAGTTCACTTGAACACCAACCCAAAGGAGAGAGTCCTATTTGTACCTTTGGCCTTTTTTTTTCCAGTGAGTGTTGGGTCTAATGGGTCCAAATCGGAAGAGAACCAGTTCACTGATGGCTCGAACTTAGATCGAGTCATGTTCCCAAGACCAACAAACCGGTCGCCAATAATGTTGATCGGCTGCCCGTAGAAGTGGCTGATTTACTAGAGGTGCATGACGGGGTAAATTCAGACCTACTGCTTTTACGGAAAAAATAAATAAATAAATAAAGGAAAAATCTCATTTTAAGGGTATAAAAATTACTTTAATAAAAAATTTTAAAAATTCAATAGTTGAGCGCACTCATTAGAAATTTTAAGTCAAATATTTTAATTTATCATTTTAAATAATTTCTTATTTAATTAAAAATTTTACGAATTAATTAATAAATTGGATTATAAAAACATTCCCTTACTTTAAAGTGAATTTTGATTGTTATATATATATATTTACATTATATAGAATATCTTATGACAACGTCCAAAAATATTTAATGTCTTACTATGCAAAGTCAAATTTCCATTATTCCAACAATTAATCAAATATTTTTCACTTTTGATGTAGGAGTGATTCTAAGATTTTTTTTTTTTTTTTTTTTAATCTTAAGCCATGCTGCTAGCTATTTGGGTGTTCCCTTGAAGACGATATATGTTAATAACTCAATAGTTTTTCTTAGATTATGCAAGAATATATTATAAGTTATATTTTGCATACCATACTAAGTTTATTTTCCTATCTAATAAAAAATATATATCATTAATATCGATGATAGAGAATTCGTAAATGATAAAAAAAAAATTTCTTTTATAATTTGATTTTGATAGTAAAATTTTAATCAATAAATGAAGAATAAATACATTTACGAACAAAATTAATTTTTGAGATTAATAGTTTGATTCTTAATTAAAATTTATAAATATATTACCACACTTTAATATCTGTCATTTTAATTTAGATTTTAACTTGATCCTAAAATATGAATTTTAATTTCTTAATTATCATAATTTAAAATATCCTTTAAAATCTTATATTTGTTAGTGGTGAGTGGTGACAGCGTAAGGATTAAATACTTATTTTTAAAATCAGGTAGGTGCATTAAAGTAAATCTTCATTAAAAAAAAAATATCTCAAAAGTATCTTTTATAATAATAAACTCTAGATATGTATAAATAAAATTATTTCCAAAATTTAAAAATATGTTTCAGTCCTAATTTTACTAGTCTTCTCCCGCACCTTTTGGTATGTTTGGTTGGAGGGATGGAAATTAAGAAGGAAAGAAAGGAGAAGGTGGTGCCAACATGATATTTAAATTTTTGTGTAAAATTTAACGATAAACTTGTAATTATTTAAGAAAATTTTCTTTTTTTCCATCATTTTCCTCCCAATTTAGGAGGATATAAAATTCTGAGCCCATGAAAAATAAAGGATTGAGTGTCTTCCTTCTTTTATTGTTTCCATCCAACCAAATAAGAAAAAGTTAACAACTTGTTTAGTTTATAAAATAAAGTTTGTTTTCTAGAAAATTATTCCAAGAAAATAGAAAATTGAAATTTGGTATTTAATTATCAAAATTTTATAAATGGAAAATTTGAAAATAATTTTTCAAGTTTTCCAAAATTACACTATATTATAAAAAATTACTTTATGATGTTTTCCACTTTTCTTTAAAATAAATAATTGTGGAAAATAATAGTTGTATATTTAATACAAAATAGGAAACTTAGAAATAAAAATGAAAATGAAGGAACAGAGAAAATTTTAAATGGAAAGGAATCTTAATATATATTTTCTATTTTCTAATTTTCAATTTAAAAAATGGAAATATAAAAAATTGAAAAATTAAAAAAATATATTTTTCGTAACTAAATAAGGTATAATTTTCTACCATCACCTTTCTTCCATTATTCCACTTTTCTTTCAAACCAAACATTCTTTTAACTAATAGTCTAATATATGTTGAGATGTGAAAGAAAAAGATTGACCGTATATAATTCATAATACTTTTAAGCTCATTTTGCAGCTTATTTATTATTATTTAAAAAAAAAAACATGTTTGCTGCTATTGTAACCATCAAACTTTATTATCAGGTTATCCTCAAGAAAAAAAAAATTATTATCAGGTTAGAGTTTTAGATAAATGCACTTGCTTAGCGTGGTTTTAATTGATTATTATTATTATTATTATTTACACTAGATATACATAATTGATTATTATATTTACTCAGAAAGTTAAATGGGCACAAATGAAGAGCCTTGTTATTTGGCAAAAAAAAAAAATGAAGAGCCTTGTTGATTAGACTTTAAATAGGGTAAAATTGCTTAGGTTTGGAGTTAATAAAACCATAGATAAAGTGCATCAATTTCAGTTGTGGATAGTGTTTGACTGATTTAGTTGTACTTATTAAAATAGGAAAATTTTTATCTACATTGAGTGCATATATTAATTTAATGAAATAAAAATATATAAAAAAAATATTAATATATTTTCACTTGATAAAACATAATAAAAAAGTAATATTTATTAAAATATTTTATCACTTATTGACTTGATGTATGAGATAAGTCTATAAATCCGGTGTAAATAAAAATTTTCTATTAAAATTGTCTCCAAAATATTGGAGTTGTTAATTAGGTTAACCTTCATAATAAGGGCATAATTAATTGGGCAAAGGTGTAAAACAATTGGAATTTTTACCATTGGTTCTATTGGGTCATTTTTTTATTTTATGGTGCAATTAAATTTAAAATTATTCAAAATGACTCAATTAGGCCCATAAGTTAACTGCCGTTATTTTTTTTTTATTAGTCTTATGGGCCATACCAATAAAATATATTTTTAAATAATAAAAAATATTAACATTAAAAATAAAATTAAAATTAAAATTAAACAAAAAAAAAGGGTCTAATAGAGCCAATGGTAAAAGTTTAGGTTTTTTTTTAACCTTTGCCCTAATTAATTAATTCTATAAAAAAAAAAAAACTAATCAATTAGATGGAATTGTTTGATATCAATTATATTTTTTATTCTTGATTTCTTTTCTAATTATAAGAAAAAAATATTTTTGGAGTATTAAAATATATTTCTTTTTGTCATTTGATAATTGAAAACAGAATAACATATTACACAAGAAAAAATAATTACTTGTTTGATAAATTTATTTTTATTTATATCATAAAAATTTTAAAATAGTTAAAACACTAATTTCAAACTAATTTTTCTAACATTACTTTACAATAAAACTTTTTAAAGGAAAATGCTAGCTATTTTTTCTAAACTTTTCCACTAAAAATTTATTTGTATAATTGGTGTGACGTTATCAAAGAGTGTATTATTTATTTAAATAGTTAACATTATCAATATTGCTGCCACATTATGTCTGAAAATAGCCTAATAATAAATGTATATACGGCCATAACTATATATATTAGTAGATTTTAAATTATTAATAATTAACAATTTGTATTTTTTTCATTTTTTAAATAAACAAAGTCAACATTATTTGTTTGCTTTTAAGATTGAAAGAATACTTTAAAATTTTAATTATTTTTTGTTATGATTTACTATAGTTATTTGATATTATATCATAATAAGGCATTCACTTCTTATTATTATTCAAAAAGTAATTTTGAATTTATATTCATCATCCTATGTCATTTTCTTTGAATAAAAAAAATCAATATTTATCTTTTATTATTGTATGTGTATAAGTGTCTATAACATTTACGCAATCAACATAATGAATTTAATTATTTTATTTAATTATTTGAATTTTTTCAAAAGATTACTAAGAATTTTCATTTATTAAAAAAAGAGTACATTTTAATATAAAAATATAAATATAAAAGCATAAATCAAAAGAGTAACAAAATAAGAAGATGACTTGAATTTTTTATAATGATATTGATAAAATATTAAAATTAATAACTCCGTAGAAAACAAGTTTTGTTTGGTAGAAGCCACAATCAATCTTCATTTTTTAAACAAACTCAATTGTTTGACTATAAGCAATAAATTCTTCCAAAATCAATAATATAGTCATTTGATTTATGAATTCGTAATCTTTATGATTAATAAATAATGAGATTAGTAATTTTACTAAATAGGAATTGCTAAAAACATGCGATATGATGTTTTAATGAACACTTATCTCATGGATTAATTAAACATTTGAAGTTATTAAGCTCAATTTGAATCATATATACCAAACGTAGTGTTATTTATTAATATTATGATTTAATTAAGCAATCTCCTATACCAAACAGGCTATAAGATTTTAAATAGTATAAAAAAAATATTTTTATGAAATAAAAACCAATTAATTGCATGAAAGGAACAAAAATTAGTATAAAAACAAAAATTATCATAAAATTAAATTAAATTAAACAAATAATATATCTTTAATTAAAATAACTGCAAATATTATTATTATTATTATTATTATTTTTTTGGCCAAATGCAAATATTATCTTGTTACTTGTGGTTGGATGAGTTTATGAGATGAGAAATGGGACGTCTTGGAATTATATGTTGCAACATGAATCATAAAATCAACATGTGAGATAGAATTGATCACATGATTGTCCTTTGCTTGACATATATGTCAGATTAATTGCCATGGATGGTGTCCTACTCCATTCTCCAATTTTGTTTCAATTATATAGAACCTTTACCATATAATGGTTAATTTTTTTAAGGAAAAAAAAAATAAAAAAGAAAAATAAATTTTATTTTTTTTCTTCATATTTAAATAAGAGAAAAATAAAGAATGAAAATATAAAAGTAAATAAAAGTGTAAAATGATACATTTACTATTTTACAATATATTTAATAATAAGATATACTTTAAAAGGGATAAAAATATAATTTTATACTAAATAGTGAAATTTTTCCCTCAATTTTTACATTTTCTTTTCATTTTAGGGAGAAAATCAAAAGAGGAAAAAAATATTTATTTTATTTCCTCCCATTATTTTCTTTCTATTTCCAAACAAGATAAAGTAGAAATCTCTCCTTATTTTTCTCTCTTATTTTTCTTCCTTCCTTACTTCACCTCAATTCAAACACAAGGTTAGCATTTTCATCATAATTGCCTTTTACGTATCATACTTTTGTAAGCGTGATTTTATTTTATTGGGTTATATTTGAATTTATTTTCTATCTATATTAAATTGTAATATTTGATTAAAATTTATATTAATATATATTTATATATAATATGTCTTGGAAAAAAAAATGATAATTACCTGTTTGCTCGTCCTTTTGTCCAATTTTCCTCGTGATTTTTTACCCTTGTAATGAGGCCAAACCAATTTAATTAGTATCTGTTTATATATATTTGGAACTGTCCCTTTGATGATGGAGATGAAAATGTTTTTAAGGAACAAAAAAAAAAAGAAAAAAAAAAAAAGCAAAGAAAGATTATTGTTTTTGGTCGGTCAAATTATAGCATACAAAATGAAAAGGAGATTCTTTCTATAAATATCTGATTTTTTTTTTTTTTTTTTGCCAAAGCTATAAATATCTGATGAGGATCATCATATGTGCCATTGGATATACTTTTTCATTTTTAAATTTAATATCTAATTATGTGGGTCACTGACTAATAATTCATTCATCCAATGTGAATCAGCAAATTAATTTTGTGGGTCTTGATTATTAAACATTAATATTGATTATTATTATTACTTAGGCGTGTTTGATTTAATTAAGTAATGAACGATTGAAGATTCGTTGGCATAATGATTTCGACTCTATCTTATCATCATAAGTTACGTGTATTTTCTTTTGCTTATGGCGTGGTGAAAAGTTGGAGGTGTTATATTCAAAATTTTTAAATTATAAAGAGTTATTATCAATTTAATTATAGATATTAAAGGAGAGAGCTGTTCATATTATGTAGTCTATAATATTATTTTGATCTATTGAGTCTCTCTAATAAAAAAAAAATCAAATTTTATGTAATAGCTCACAAATAATAAATACAAAATCCAAATATAAAATATTACAATTATAAATAGATTGAAATTTAATAAATTATTATTATTATTATTATTATTATTATTTAGAATGTTCAAAAGAAAAAAGTTGTTGTGTCCTTAGTTTTAGAATAAAAAAATTAAAATTAATGAGATATAAAATCAAAATTAAGATTATGAGAAATCGTAAATTTTGACTCTTAAATTTATTTATCATTTACCCTGCGTTAAATTGTTTGATAATAAATTTATATTTATATTTGTCAAAATAAAACAGAAAGGAAAGTAGAAACTTGTTGGTGCAGCCCAAAAATTTATGGGCTGGAGCTGAGGCCTCTTCCACAAGATTAACAATGGATAAAAAACAAAAGTTCCCTAAAAAAAGATAAAGATATTAGTGCCCAATTGTGATTCCTTTGAAGCCTTTTTTTAGCCAAAGTCAACCCAATTGTGGAATGTTGGGCCCAACAAGGCAATTAAGATTGTAATCAATTAATAAAAAATTATTATTCTAATGCATTTTAATTTTTTACCATAAATATGAATCTATAATTTAACATTCAAATGTGCTATATAATCATCAATTTAAATATAACAATATAAATTTTCTATATAAAAAAAAAAGCAATATAAATAGTAATGAAAATACAAGTGTTTCTATACACTCTAAGGAGAATAAAGTATACTAAAAAGATTAAATTATGCCTAATTAAACATATCATTTTTTAGGAAATGCCAAGCAAATATCATTAATTAATTGATGATGATTCAAGTCCTATATATCTCTTGGCAATATGGGTATTTTCCATCAAGAAAAAAAAAATAAAAATTAAGACTCCGTTTGTTTTGCAAAAAATATTTTATGTATTTTTTGATGTTTGGAACACTTCAAAAAATTAATCATTGAAAAATATTTTTCTAATAAATAGAAAACTAAGTTATTTTTAAAGAAAATGATTTCCTCTTTTCAAAACAGGAAGTCATTTTCCGGATTTGACAAACTCATTATAATTAAAAAAATATATATAAATACAAATTTATTAATCCGCCGATCACAGATACTTACTACCGATAACCACCTTTAGACGCCGGCGACCACCAACAGCCACCACCGATTGCCGACAACTACTAAATTTATCAAATTTTTTTTCACATATTTAATAATAAAATTTTAAAAGTATGAAATTTTTATAAGTTTAAATATGTTTATAGCCTTATAAATTGAAAATTTTAATATTTTTAACTAATTTTTAATATTGCAACCAAATAACAAAAAATTAATTTTTTTAAAAAAATTCTTAAAAAATATTTTCCTTGAAAAATATTTTTTAAAAATAAATTATTTAAATGTGTATAAGAAAGATTCCAATAAATCCGTTTCGATTTTTTTTTTTTTTTAAAATCCGTTTCGACAGTTCAACAGAGTAACAATAAATAATTTTATTTCATGAAATATCTTCATTTACAATGTCATATTTATTAGATTTTATAGAAGAGAAAAGGAACGAGTGAATATCATAAATGTTAGTGTTACCCAATCCATACGTCACCAATCAATCAATCAATAAGGGTTTTATTAAAAAAATTAATTTAACTCTAAAATAATCATATTATAAATTAAATTAGGCTTATTAATAATAACAACTCAAAAGGCAATTAATCGAAAATTGGTTAAAAATAAATAAAATTGATATCTACATTGAATTGCAAAAGTCCATGTTTGGGATATAGTGATTGTATACTTGTAGGGTCCATATTATTGTCTACCAAGAATTTTGTTAAATAGTCGTCATATTTTGAATTGATGCATAAATTATATCAGTTTCGCCGTTCTGAACCCTGTTTTTTTTTTTTTTTTTTAAATTTTTTTTATGGTACATATCAGGTATAGTTTGATTTTCCATAATATACTTTCTAAAAAATTGTACTTCTCGAAAACTTAACTTCATGAAAAGTTATTTCCCATAAAAATGTAACTTGTAAAGTGTTTTGTTTATATATTAATTTTTTGAAAAATATTTTTTTTTTTTTTTTTTTGACACTTATTACTTTTTCTATGAGATATTAATCAGAAAATATCATAATATCTTTATAATTAATTTACATATGTAATTGTATTTTTCTTTAACCTTTAATTAATGATATTTTAATAAATTGAATTTGAGCTCAACTCAAAAAAATCCAACTTAACTGGTCTCCTCTAGATAAGTTATTTTCTATATGACAGGGAAAATTGGACAATCTACTTCCAGATAAGTTTTTTTTTTAATGCAAATTAGACATATTCAATGGTTGGGCCGAGTTCAAGTCGAGCTCAATTGAATTTGTAATTCTTTTTACTCAAGCCCAAGCTCAAGATTAATTTTATTTTAGATTGTCCAACTCCGAACTCATCCTTTTTATAGATGCTCGTTAAGGCCCGGGCCAGCCTTATATATATATATATATATATATATATATATATATATATATATATATATATATATATATATATTAAAAAAAATTAGTTTTTTACTTTTCTAAATAACTTAAAAACTAACAAAAATTTTCAAATTAGCTTAAAAACTAACAAATTTTAGCCTAAATAAATAAAATTGTAATAATGTATATATATAATATATAAGAATAATTCATAAAAAATGGTGTGACTTGATGGTAAAAGTATAATACAGGTTCGAACCTCCACACCTTTTAAAAAAACATTTTATTATATATATTATAAAAGTTGGGCTAGGCCCAAACTTCATAATATATGACAATATCCACCCGCTAAAACATTAGGTTTTAACCGGGCTCAGGCCGAGTCGAAATTACATGACATATTTCTTGTTCAAGCACTATAATTTTAGGATAGGCTTGAGCGAGCCGGCGTATACCCGAGCTTATGAATAGGTATAGTGCAAACCAAATACTCTCAAAATATCTACTTTCCAAGAAATGATACTTTCTCCATCTATTTACTCATACCAAACGATACTTAGGAGGTGTTTAATAACACAACTTATTATTTAATTTAATATTTTCAGTCATTATTAGTTTTAAAATGATTTTACATTCCCTATCTTTTTATATAGGAGTTTTTACACAACTTAAAAAAGATAAAATATTCTCATATATGTCTTCATTTTTTTTTTCTTCAAAAATACAACTTATTAATTTTTTTATTTCAAAAATTTTTCACTTTCAAAAGTATATCATAAATATATCAAAAATATATCATAAATATATTATAAGTATAAAAAAAAAAAAAAAAAAGCATTTTTTAGAACTTAAAAAAAAAAGAGTATTTAAAAAAAATTAAAAAAATTATATTTAATGTAATTTGCTCTTTTTATATATTATTAAGTCCAACAGCATACAATTAATAATTTTTTACTCAACTCTATCGATCGGAGGAGGCATGCAACTAATATTTTTTTTAAAAAAAAATATATATCATTTTTCTAAAACAAAGATTCACAATATTATTACCAATATAAAATTATAAATAAATTTCATGGAATATAATAACATATTTAAATCAAACAACGCATTAACATGTAAAATAACGAAGTGATAAAACAGTCGACGTTGCTCTATATTTGACACTATCCGAAAAATTATTGATATTTGAAATAGTATCCTACATATTAAATTAAATTATCAATGGCTTAGAAAAAAAGAAAAAAAAAAAAGATTAATTTTATTTCTTCAACTTTTTGATAAGACCAACATAGGTTTAGAAGTGAAGAGTATAATTGCTTTAATTATTGATGAGGACTAAAAATGACCTCCAATAAATATAGGACACGCGTTTATGGGGTCCCTATCATTCCCTATAAAAGGTAATGAAAAGGTAAAAATAAATGATTCTAACTTATTATTCTCTCTTTCCTCTCTAGACTCTCTCATTAACTTGGACATCGGAGGCTCCCCCGGGAGCCATTGATCCTCTTTTTCTCTGTTCACAGATCATACTCCTTAGCCAGGTCCTCCATCAACAAAATCGAGTGATTTTAGGACTCATCAAATGACGCCGTCTGTGGGGACCGACACAAGAAGATTGTGTTTCTGCTCTTTTATTTTCATCGGATTCAATATTTCCGGCAATTTTAATTTTTTCCAGTGATCGATCAACAAACCTGAGTCAAAATCATCACAAAAACATTTGAAAAAGGATGATTAGCAAAAAAAAAAAAAAAAAAAAACCCTGAAAGTCAAAGAGAGAGAAACGTGAGGGAAAGAGAGAAACGGAGGCGGTGGGTCTCAAACCACCCACCTCCGGCTATCGGTGGCTGTCATCGCCTCCACCAAAGTGAAGCTTGGATGCCGGCAACCTTAGCAACACCAGACCCGTCGCAAACGGCAGCAATCTCCAGCTAAAGCTCGTCGGCCATCGAACCATTCGAGCGCTTTTTCGGTCAAACCAGAGCTCTGTTTCAGACGATTTTAGTGCCCATGGATCCGTCTCCTCCCCAGTTTCATTTCGGTACCAACCATGCCGCCCCAGGTTCACTAGAGAGAGAGATTGGAAAATTAGCCACCGAAAGTTCTTGGGCTATTTTTGGCCAAAAGGAGAAGATTCACGGCAAGTGGCTTGTAGATTTGGAATCCTGGCATCCAGTGGTACCTGCCTCGCCTCAAACCGACACTCCGGCGAATTTTCGGTCACCGACCGACCACGAGCTGGCAACTAGGCCCCACGCGCCGGCGAGGCCCGAAAATCCAAAAATATCCGTTTTACGCGTACATCTCCAATCCGAAATCCGTTCGTCGAAATTTCACTCTGAACGCGCATTCAAACACTGCAAATCAATTAGTCGGACTGTGAAAAAACTACTTTTTCAATTCAAAATGCGTCTCTATGGATCCAAAAATTATTCCGAACAATCTCTAAAGCTAATCACCCCATTACAGATAAGTTTTCAATATTTTTTATATTTTAAATTTAATTTTATAGTATTATTTGTTGAAATAAAATGCAAATAAATAAATAATGAAAATCCTCGGAAGACGAGGCATAATAGCCTAATGGGACTACCCCAAAAGACAGTAAGACTAGGAAATAAAAACCTCTTGAGACTAGCCCAAAAGACGGACGAGGCCCCCTAGAAGAAAGAGAAAATGCCAAACTGAGTTTAGGCGAAAGTCCAATAGGAAAAAGACCTAGCAAGTCCAGGCGAAAATCCAAAAGGTGCTAAAGACCTAGTTCGACTAGGTAAAAGCCTTCGATCAACAAGGCATTATAGACCTCTACTCAAGGCATATTTTATTAAAGACCTCTAAGCGAGGCTCATTAATATTTGAGCCCTCTATGGATGAGGCATATATTATTATTACAATCTTCGGCTGATGAAACAATCTATCCGAAGACCTTTTTGGCAAAGCGAAGTTTTCTTCGGCTGACGAAACAGTTCATCTGAAGAAAAACCAAGCCTTAAGAGAATTTATGTGTTGGACCCTTAAGAATGCGGACCTCTTAAAGAATCTAATGAGTTTCACCTAAGGCCCAAGAAAAGGACTCAGTTAAAGAACAATTCAAGAGATCAAAAGGTTAAAAGAAGACTCCGAGTTAAAGAGCTTCATGCTAAAGAGCTTTACCTCCCGAAGAGCTTCACTTCACTACCATCTCTCTATGGACTCCGAAGAACTCCTTCGATGAAAAAAATCTTTGAAATGCTCAATTGACGAAATAGGATTTTCCGAAGCCCTCATATGATGAGGCACATTATTACATAAGTCCTCTATGAACGAGACTAGTTTTCTCTAAGTTCTCGGTCAGAGAGGCAAGTTATCAGATGAAGACCTCGATAAGCGAGGTAAATTTCTAAGTCCTCCGTGTGCGAGGCAGGGTTTATCCAAATTCCTCCCATAAAGGAAAAATAGCCTATTGAGATTAGCTTAAAAGACCGACGAGGCAACTCCTTATAGGAAAGGGAAAAGGCCAAACTGAGTCCAGACGAAAGTCCAAAAGGCACTAAAGACCTAGTTCGGCTAGGAAAAAGCTCTCTATCAATGAGGCAGATTATATAAGTCATCGGTCAGCGAGACATATCAGAAGATTTCTTAAGTCCTCAATGAGTGAGGCAAGATCTATCTAAAGCCATCTATTGACGAGGCATCAAAGACCTCGATTAACGAGGTGAATTTCTAAAGTTCTCGGTCAGCGAGGCAGATTATCTGAAGATAATTTACGAAAACCTCTACATATTGGGCAAAATATACAAGTCTTCAATCAATATCAGGTAGTGGGGGGCTTCGCCAATTATTTAATGCCTAATCAGGCAAAGACCTCTAATGGCGAAGACATCGAATAGCGAAGCTCCAAAGCCTATAGCGAAGCTCTAAAAGTCTTTGGCAGATGAACTAACTTATTTGAAGATCTTTGTTAGCAAGTTGATGACGCAATTTATCTGTAGATACTCTTCAACGAAGCGAAGCTCTAAAGTTCTCGATTAGCGAAGCAGCATATATTGTTATCCTTATTTGAGCTTTCGACTGACAAAGCATTTCATCCAAAGACTTGTCTTTGGCTAACGAAGCAATCTATCCACAGACCTCTCAGTTAGGCATGTCATTTACTAAGACCTTCCTCAAGAAGGCATATTATATGAAGAATGGGAGACTTGAAGACTTGAAGTTATATGAACTCTATAAGTCCACATATTGTGGCATCGAAGACCATAAGACCATATTATGATGTGGCAATTATACAGTTTGCATCTCTGTTCATGACATCGAGATGCCTTCAGACCGAGCTCCTAAGCTTGCCTAATCTTTCAGGCGCCCAGCTGCCTTCAGATCGAGCTCCTAAACTTGCCTCATCATTCAGGCACACAGTTGCCTCCAGATCGAGCTTTTCAGCTCGCCATCTTCATTCAAGCATCTAGCAGCCTTCATGTCAAAGCTACCAGATGTAGTCAAATTGACAATTTCATCCACAATACAAATAAATCACAAGCAATGAACTACTCCCTTAGCCTTCTCTTTGATACACTCGATCAAACTAGGGATTGAGGGCTGATGAGGACCAAAAATGACCTCCAATATACATAGGACACGCGTCCATGGGGGTCTCTACTATTTCCTATAAAAGGTAATAAAAAGGTAAAGAGAAAGGATCCTAACTTATTTTTCTCTCTTTCCTCTCCAAACTCTCTCACTGACTTGGGCATCGGAGGTTCCCCCGGATCAACCCCCGGGAGCCATTGATTCTCTTTTTCTCTGTCTACATGTCCTACTCCCTAGCTGAACCCTCCATCAACAGTACCGAGTAGTTTTAAGACTCATCAATTATGCTTTTTAAATTTCATTTACCAATTTGATTTACAAAAATAGACATACAATAACATCTTATTATAATCATAAGAAAATCACTTTACAATACCATGTTTTTAATTAATTTTCTTATTTTAAATAATTTATTGCATTAAGTCATTTAAAATAGTATTCAATTAATCAAGTGTGTTAAATGCCAACAATTAATTCTATCAAATTTCTCATTATTTGTTAAAAACTCAAATTAGAAATGATGTTATTAAGATAGAAAAACCCAAACACTGGTGGATTTTTTTTCTTTTAGGTCCTCTAAAAAAAACTTATATAATAAAATATATTTTCCATTCGATTAAATTTAAATAAGTAAAAACTGATATGTGATACTATTTTACTATAAAAAAATTTAAAAAAGAGAATAATAATTTTCATTTACATAAATCTTATTGTATATCGGCTAAATTGCATCCATTGTTCCTAAACTTATACCCTTATTTCATTATTGTCCTTAAATTTTGATTTGCAATGATAAAATCTTTAAACTTTAATTTGATTGCAATGGTTGTCCTTGAGAAAATTTTTCGACCATTAATTTGCCAGAAAACCAACATGGCATCATAATCACAAATTTTAAATTTTTTTCACAATTTCCAACGCATCCACATAAAAATCTACTCTCTTCTCTCTCTTCCCCATTTCTCTTCCCAATTTCCACTCATAAATCCAACCATTTTCATTACCAAAAAAATTAACAAAATTAAAAACGCAAATTATTCAGTTCAAGGAAGCCTCAAGTTAACAAATCAGGCCTCCTCTTCACCAAATCTTTGAAGAAAATCAACAAAATGGATCAACAATCAAAGTAAAAAAGAAAAAGCAAAAAAAAAAAAAAAAAAAAAAACACATAAACGGAAAACCCCAAATTGAGGAAAGAGAAAAATAGAGAGAGAAAATGTAGTTCCCATTGTCGTTCGCCTATCTTCGGTCATCAGAAGATGACACCGCCCAAACCAGAAAGTGGCCTGGCCTCCGACAAGTCCAACGCCATCGAATTTGTCACCATCGGTTGCTGAAAAAGTCACACGCGCAACCTAAGACCACCATCGACTAAGAACTTTCAGGGTCATTTCCAGCCAACTCTAATGTTGGTTTCCGACGAAACCACTTTCGCTAAGACCAGTTCTTCCCCAGCTACGTTTTGATGTATACCAATCAATTAAAACTTCAAAAAAAAAAAATGCACCAAATTCAAAATTGGAGAAATAAATGGGGAAGAGAGAGAATGGATTTTGAAAAGTAAAATTGGGTTTTGGTGGATTGGTTTTAAAATTTGAAATGGATTTTGGAAATTAAATTGGGAAAATGGTGAATTTTTTGGTAATGAAAATAGTTGGATTTATGGTTGATGAGCAGAAACGAGGAAGAGAAATGAGAGAGAAATGGGGAAGAGAAAGAATGGACAGAGAGAAAGAAGAGAGTGGATTATGATGGGGATGTGTTGGGAAGGGTGAATTTTTTTTTAAAATGGGTGAATAGGATGTCACGTTGGTTTTTCGACAATCTAATGACTGAAAAATTCTCTCAAGAACAATCGTTACGATCAAATTGAAATTTAAGAATTTTATCGTTGCAAATCAAAGTTTAGTAACAACGATAAAACAAGGGTATAATGGAGAATGAATGCAATTTAGCCATTATATCCAAGGTGAATGAGATTGAAACTCAATGAAAATGTAAAGCTTATAAACCGAGGGAGTAACCAATATTCTATAAATGCAAGAAATTCAACTCAATCAAAGTAGATGCTAAAGCTAAATTAAATTACCAAAACCCATGTGCTTCCCAGCTTTTTTTTTAAATATTTAAAGATATGCCATATGCATGACCCTCTTACTTGACCAAGATTGCAATTCCAGAGAGAGAGGAAACATAAAACTGGGGCCTTTTAGCTTCCCAGTCAAAAAAAAAAAAACACTGACCAGCATACATATTTTTCAACAGTAATTTTCTTCTGCAAAAGTGACAAAAAGAAAGAAAAAAGTAAAAAATAAAAATTAATTGGGTATTTGGGTTCCCCTGATATAAATTTGGATAACCCCACAGTTCCATATTCAAATAGATTCCCTCTAAAATGGACCATCATGATCACTAGAATTGTTAGTAAATCAATCAAGATTTGTCCAACAGCAACAAAAGAGGAAAAGGGTAGGGTCCCATCTCAGACCACCTCAAAAGAAACGCTGATGAGAAGATTATCATTTTCTTTTTGTCTATCTTTGTTCCCTCTTCTTACTTTCCTTTTTCTTTTTCAATTTTTTTTTTTACCTCAATTTATTTATTCTCTTCTATTTAAAATCTATCCTGTACTTATGTATAAACACTTAAATGATAAATGAAAAAAATATATATATATCATATTGTCAACGTGACAGCTTTTTTATTTTAAATATAACAAAAATTATTATTATTAATTTAATTTTTATTTATTTTCTGCTATTCTAACTAATGGCTCCACCACCCTCATTACTATTACTAGTCTAGTTCTTTTGACTAGAAACCCATTCTGGTTATAGATTCTATTGAATCATTGTAACTCTATAGTTATAGGTAGATGAAATTAACGGGACCTATATATTGTACACACCAAATCTTCTTATAATTCATACTAACTTTGCCTCAAAAAAAAAAAAAGAAGGGGTGAATATATACTTGAATATGCCAACTTTTTTAAGCCCAGTCACAGGCAGGCAGGCAAGACAGAGCAAGTTACCCTTATTATAATGAATAATGTCTATATAAAGTTATAAATTAATAAGAGTGATCATTCAAATCTTAATTGGTACTGGGCATTGAAAATTTTCAACATATAACAGTGAGCTAGACATTAGATCATCACACATATAGACAGTAGTCAAATATGCCACGTGCATGGCTCATGCACGTATGTACATTAGATCTTTATATAGCTAGCTAGCTAGCCAGCCAGCAGTCAATCAACCAGCTCTTTGAATAGCATAAATTTTCTTCACCAATACTGCATATTCCTCATTTCAAGGACTTCCAATTTATTTTTATTTTTTTACCTTTATGTTCACTGTCTTTTTACTAGTATTATTTAAAAAAATAATAATAATAATTCTCTTCCCTTCTCTTTATGTCACATTAATAATTCATCAATAAATACTTCATACACCCTTACCAACTGCCTCTTCTTTCTTGTTCCCAAATCTCTCATATCTCTCTCTCTCTCTCTCTCTCTCTCTCTCTCTCAATAGAAAGAAACATTTTTTTTTTCTTTTTTTTCCTTCCATTGAAGCTTATATATATAGTTCTGGTATAAAATGTCATGCAAGGCAAGTAAGCGAGTGAGTTTCAGTCCTGATGTTCATGAAAAGCCAATCTTTCTTAAACATGGAGGTGGAATAAGAGTGGCTGCAAATAGGAAAAGGGTTGCCGGAATCTTCAGCTTTAGGATGCCAAGAAGTTCAAAATTCTCACCTGCAAGATTACTCAGGCGGCTCCGTGCTAAAGTAGCTAGAGTTCTTCGTTTGGTGTCAATGAGAAGGAAGCCTTCGCGTAATAAGGTTTCTTCATCAGCCAGTTTAGCAAGATCAAGATCACTAGCAGATGCGATAGATTCCCAGAGAGCTGAAGCTATAGAAGATTGTATTGAGTTCTTGAATTCTTCATCCTCTTTGCAGAGGTTAAACTCAGTTTCTGCAAATTCTAATTGCTAGAAATTTCAAAATCGTGGAAAGAAAAAATTAATTGATGTAAATGAAAGAGAATTAAAAAGGATGTTTATGATTCATTTTGATCATCACAAGTTTCTGAGTTTCTCAAAGATCTAGGAATATGCAAAGCACAACAAAAAAGCAAAATCTCTTCATGTACAAAATGAACCTTGGTTAAAGCAAATGAAGTTTAAAAGTCTAATTTTCACCCAGTCTAGCTAGCATCAAAATCTTCTAAACACAACATATGACATATTCATGTATGATAACTCAACACCATACAACTAAGGGATACAGACCATTCCATGGGTGGGGCAACCCTAGATGGTTGAGCCCATCCAACAACCAAAAGGTTGAGTCATTATCAGAGCCATAATAGCAAAAGCTTAGTGAATATCCCACTTGGTATTCACTTTTTTTTTTTTCTTCTTCTTTTGAAACTGCACTTGGTATCATTCACTTTATTTCATTGTTTTGACTCCAATGACATTACCCAACTTGCCCGTAATTACTCGATTACAATAGACGCGCACACGAGTCACAAGACTTACAGAACACTCTAAATAGTAGGAATGGCGAAAAATTCTACAATGTAATAATTCATACCATCTATCTAACATTCTAACTAAAACAAAAGTTGTCAAAGACGAAAGAGAGACGTACGAACAGAGACTCGCCAACAATTTAAAGACATTAAATAATAGATCATCATGACAAATAGTTCTTAGGACATGGTAATCATTGTATGTCTGCCAGTAACATGTAAGTACAATAAAACTAACCCTTCCAAATTTGTCTGGTTCATGTAGTAAGAAAAACATATATTTAAAGGCAAGATCAAGAATCCAAGGAGAGTTTTTCAAGCCCATGATTAGAAGCTTTCTTCATTTCAAGAGCTCTCTTATATGGAGGGGCAATTGGGGGTTGTACAGGATCCAAGCTCTGATAAGTACCCTCGGCAACTTTCGGTAGTGGATATGATCGGTCAGAGTCATACCCACTGAGGTCCCCACAAGCTAGAAATGGGATATACACCTTATTCGGTCCTTCTAACCATCCACTGCTGCAATCTGTTATGCCACAAATGTAATTACAATAAATAATTAACAATCAAGCAATGAAAAACAAGATATACTTAGAACAGGAATCAAGAAGACCAGCAACTAGTAATTTAACTACAATTGTGTAATATGTGTCTTGCTTGATTGCAGACTACTAGACACTAAGACCAAATAAAATATTAACAAAAAGGTTCTGATAAATGATTTCATTATTCCAGAAGATTTCGAAGAAGTGCTTTTGTCTTTCCAAATAATGAAAAGGTACTCTTTTGAGTTTTAGTCAAACAGATGGCATTCCCTCGAATTGAACGGAAAGCATCAGGCTATAATAAGACAAATTGCAGAGTAGGGGCAGCTAGCACTGTTTATAGACAGCCAATTCAACATTCTAATAACTCCTTGATGTATGATTTCTTAATCACTCTGTGCCAACATTCCACTATTCCCAGTGATTACAATTGACTCTAAGAAAGTGCCAGAAAAGTTATGTTGTTCAATCATTTATTGTATATGATAAAAACAATTTAAAATAAAATAAAATGAGAAAATAATCCGCCAACTTTGCTAGCACCACATGAGTTATCCGAAAGAGGGGACAAAAAAACAAATGAGAAACATGTCCCCAAGGGTATTCTTTGCTGAATGTGATTGATTATGAATTGCAAAAAGTAAAAAATCAGTTACATTAATGAGGAGGAGAAACAATGATGTCTCTGTTGATAATTTGCCAGAATATTATTATTAAAAAATAGAATTTTATTCTGAGCATAAACAACAGTACACATGGAATATAACTGCCCATATATATATATATATATATATATATATATATATATATATAGAAGATAATAATTATATTCATATAATGAAATTATAACATTACCTAGATCATCCATGCCTGAGGGGCTTCCCACCTTTTCTAGTAGGCGATGCAAGTCTTTTGGATTAAATCCCTCAGGAGGGGAATAATTCTCACAAACTGCAAATGCCTCTGCATTAGGACAACATAGTATTAGCTTTAGGCATTTCATTCTGTCTTGTACATTGCATGTAAGACAATCTACTGGTTTCATGCCCACAATCACTGGTCTTGTTGCCTTGATTGATCAAATTCCACCCCTTGGTGGGCAGGGATGGAGGTTTCTATTATAATGCCCATAAAATCATGTTTAGCACATTTTGCTTTTTTCTTAACCCCTTTTGGGTCCCACAGAAAGATCACACACAAAAGGATGCATGATGTGAAGCAACAAAAAATCATGCAAACTGGAAATTTTCTAGTTTATTAGAAACTTATTGAATTACATTTCATAATATATTTCAGTGGCAACTCATTCTCCTGAAATAGCTTTCTTATGCATTGCAAGCAACTCAGTAATGTAAAGTAATACTGAGTTACTGAGTTTGGCCATATGTTCCCCAGATAAGGGCTTCAATTTAGTCAACTGAAACCATTTCAATTCAAGAGTGCAGAGATATAAGTAGGTGAGTTGCCAAGAAAAAGAGAGAAGAAAAGAGAATACCTATGCTGGAATTACGGCTACTTTTTGGTTTTGCAAAAGTCACAACAGGGAAAAATAACTTGAGCTGCAACAGAGAAACAAAAGACATAAACAATCCATTTGAGCTAACAACAAGAACATTTCATTTGATCCTGGCTTTCAGACACATTGATGAACCAAATAAAAAAAGATTGCCTCAGGGGGTGGGGTGTACATCTGTGAGCATTTCTATGTATGTCCATAAAAATAGAGGCAATCGGTCATTCAGTTACTAATTTGCAATCAACAACTAAACATCATGCAAGTATAATAATCTGAAATCTGGCATCAATAAACCAATAATCGAAGAGCTTACATGCCATTCACAAAAAAAAAAAAAAAAAAAAAAAAAAAAAAGGAAAACCCTGTTCCTCGGCTTGGGGTCAACAAGTCTATTATCCCTGTTTTTCTTTTATTAGTCCAACATAACTCTGCTTATCAATCAAGCTTACATAAGAAACTGAAATGTTAGCTCACATTGTTTAAAAATTTCCAAACACAGAACATAGAGTTACAGAAAACAAGCTTTTCCCTAGAATGGTGAATGATTGAAGTAGCAAACAAGTTCACCAAATCTCATGAACTAAATCCTAAATTGGGGATTCTAACAAGCATTTTATGTACCTGGTAGTAGAGAAGACTTGTATCTTTTCCACGAAATATCTTCGCGATAAATTTCCCACCTTCCCGAAGTACATGTGTGACAATTGTCAAACCCTACAAACAGTATGATTCAGCATAGCTACAATCAGTCCAGTGAAAACCTAAACAAGATTCACAAACAACATTGAAGAGAAATATAAGGAAAAGAGGAAACAAGAGACATGGTTTGCTCATTGCAATTTAGGAGCAAATGCAACAAATATGAACAAAAGAGAAATGGGAAAAAAACATTGTGTGGAGCACTTAGAAACTGTTGCAAAAAATCTTCAAAAAAAGAAAACTTCTTATTACTTTCTTCCCAGACATTTTAGTTGAAGACAATTAATTGCATGCCTGCTAATCAGTTTGGTTGAGTGGGCTCCAAGAGATATTGTAATGAAACATCATCTCTTGATTGCACCATGTGAAGCACTAACAAAATTAAGACACTATAAGAGCCAAATCATTGACTCGACACTTTTGTTCTGTTTGGAACAGTTCCTGGATCAACCAAATCAACAACTTGCAAAATCAGTGCAAAAGAAAATAAATTTCAGTGCTAGCTACCTTCAAAATTAAGGCATCAGCTAACAAAACCCTAATCTAAAATAATTAAGCTAAAGCTGCAGGCCGGTGCAATAGGCAACAGCCACAGTGCTAAAAAGTTTTGGAATTAGACATAACAGATCATAAGTAGATCCTAGTAAGATTTGCAATAATGTGAGAAAAGCCCATGATTCTTAAGATTAAATAAGATTAACATATACATGCAAGTAATGACTAAATAAAGAAATAGGGTAGACCCACAAAAGTAAATAACATAAACCTCATTATTTTAAAAAAATTATCATGATCATAATTGCCAATGTCCAATATTTTGGCATTAAAAAAAATCCCAGTGAGACAATAAGTAATGTGGTGCAGATATTTTCACATGCATAACAGGTATTTATATTCCTTCACATAAGAAAGGTACCATTGTTAAGCATGCATGATTGAGTCTCTTAAGTAAGGAATCTGAACTCTCACCGCTAGTATCAGTTGGGACTGTACAAACTCATCCATGTCATGAAGACCAGTGACTGCAAAACAGAACAGAATAAAGCAAGCTTAGAAAGTATAAATACTACACTGTATATTAACCAAACAATAAGGTGATTAACCATTTAATATAAAGTTGGGACCATAAATGTTATTTTACCATCAGGTGCACCATCACATACAACCAGGTCAGCCTTACAGCCATCAAAATGTCGAATCACCTGTAAAAAAGACAACAATGAGCAGTAAAGAACTATCTATTATGCAACAATAACGAAGTAAATTGATATGATTTGCCATATTGAAGTATAAGCATGCTCACATCGAAAGGAACAACATGATAGATAGTAGTGGGAGAGTATTCAACAAATCCTAGAGCTCTTAAAGCATTCAGTTCAACACATGCTACTCATCCAACAAAGGAACCTTTGGAAGTCTACACATCAATAATATGTTGGGATATCAAGTGTGATGGGAATCCCACGGAAAAAATAGTAGTTGACTAAAGGACATATAGATTGGAAGTACCCATAAACCCATTGCCTTAAGGTTTTGAGTTGAGATGTGATGTCAAGCTCAAGAGTGTGTTTCCTCACAAGAACCATGAAAAAAAATCTCCCAAGGATTTCGGGCTCCCCAGTCCTAATATAATAGACTTTCACATGGTTCTTGCCCATATGAATGCCATGACATTACCCAATGATTCATTAAACGACCTTCAAGGCACAATTATAAAATAATGATCTCTCTTGTAGAGACTGAAAGTAATAATGTATGCCAAGGAATGATCAATTATATTCTAATCCAACTGAGATATAGGCCATTTAAGTTTAAAGAAATAAAGAATGCAAACTTTCTGCTTAAGGTGAGAAATGCATGTGAAGATTGAGGTAAATAACTATCCTCAGCTTCTCACCACTTCAGCTGTTCGGGCATTTGTGATGTCACCTTGTACTTGGATAACACCTTCAATTGGAGCCATGGGTTGCAAGTCAATAGCCACAATAAGAGGAAGGTCATTATCTCTGCAATTCCGAAAGTAGAAAGTTACCATCACAGGAATGAAGAAAAAAAATTCATGTTTTCTTTCATTTTTTGGAACTAAAAGTTTCATTTTTCAATATTTATATCACACAATAAAGCAGGAGAACTTGTGTATGGGGATATCAAACAATCTGAGCTGGTCTGAGCCAAGTGTTAAGGTGTTTAGGTTTGGTAAGGCTTATTTTAATCAAGCTTGAGCTCAAATTTCACTATTCAAGCTTGGTTTGAATGTGAGTTACCAAGCTTGAATGAAATTCAATATTATAGTTGAGCCTCAAGCTATTTAACCATTTTTCAATAATTTATTTAAAACTTTTTACCTAAAACAATGTAAAACTCATATAAGCAGACCTTACCACATGTGAAATTGCACACAAGGATCAAATGGCCACAGATTCTCAAATGAGAAAAAGTATGCCTCCTCTTTTATACAGGAGACAGCTCTCTCCACGTATACTTTAACGCAAGTATAAAGTCTGTTTACATATAACAGAGATCATCTACTGGCAAGCCTTTGTCATGCATGCCAAATTTGCAAGGCTGAGATCAATCTAACTCTCACTTGAGAAAGTGGAAGTTTGAAAGCTAAGACAAGCTACAGCTTCAATGTAAAACAAGTAACCAGATTCAGCTATGATAAATCTCATAATGTGCATTTCCTTAATCTCTTTTAAATTGTCAACAGGCAAGGCAATATCAGGCACTAAATTTCAAGTGAAGACTTAATTATAAGCTTGGTGAGTGGACTTCTATCAATTTAGTTGTAAATATGCGGAATGAATACTTTCATATATTTCAATGATATATATACAAGATACAAGAACCTATATATATGTGGTAAATAGGTCAAATATATAGCTGTGTATATATTCCTAAATTAAGGAAATATACATAGCTCATTCCTGCTAACTAATTTTGATATAAACATATATTTCAAAAATAACAAATTGAAAATTGACCTTGAGTCTTGTGAAAGCTTTGCTGGCAGATATAATTTACGGCTCAAAACCTGCAAATGAGAAGTGTAAAAAACAAATCAAAATGCTTTGTGCATGACTCACTCCAAACAGCATCACCACAAGGTTTTGAAATAATCATATCCTAAATTATTCAATGGAAGAACATCATTTAAATCAAATTTACCTGACTCCAACTACCAGGAGCAGCACATAAGTCTACCACACGCTTCACCCCTGCAAATCAAATGGTGATCAAACAACAGAAGGTAAACAAAATTCACTACCTGAATAACATATTCTATTGCATTGCGATCTAACTAACTTAGTCGATGAGGAACCAACTTAGAGAGAGAGGGAATGAACCTTCAAATATATTGAATTCCTCATCTATCTGAAGAAGCTTAAAGGCACTTCGAGCACGCCAACCTTCTTCTTTTGCTTTTCTATAGTAGATATCCTGCAGACCAACTATCAAATTCTCATAACAAACCAAAAAAAAAAATAGTAACTT
The DNA here is from genome assembly GCA_949750685.1 of Vernicia montana. NCBI lineage: Eukaryota > Viridiplantae > Streptophyta > Magnoliopsida > Malpighiales > Euphorbiaceae > Vernicia > Vernicia montana. The sequence continues at coordinate 39,573 of CATKHJ010237863.1, forward strand.
TGATATAATCTTAACTTACCCTCTTATCTCTGGAAGCTTTTCCCATGCTTTAAATCCTCACTACTTCTGCAGATACCAAACACAATTATAGAAGGGATTGATTGGTTAGTTCAAGAATCAAAAGTAAGTAGCATCTTCTCCCTAATTTCTTTTTCCTAAGTTCTTTGTTTACTGTATTGGAAAACTCAAGTCAGCAATTTCTTCAAGCACCTTATGTGCATGGCCAGAACTAGATGGAAGAAGGCACCCCCACTTTTTTTTCAAGCGCTCTATGTTTATATGGTCAAATAAATCAAAAAAAGAGATGAAAGGTTACTTGGTTTTGGCTACTGGGTCAGATTCACTTATTTTTAAACTTCTTTCCGGCGGCGAGTTCTTTTCCTTGTAAACGGAAAACGAACCCTTTGCGCTTGCTATAAAAATTAGAGTAAATTACTATTCAATTACAGAGATTTGATATAATTAAATATTGCGCCCTTATTACCAAATTAATAGACACAATTAACTAACTTTTCATATAAATTAAAAATTAGAGGTTAATTTAGTTAAAATTATTAATTTTAAATTTTTTTTTTCAAAAGTATCATTGCAGTAATTTACAACCCAAAAAGATTAATTTCTTGGAATCCAACTCTTATATTAGTGGAAATTAATTAATGTGTTTTTAGAAATATAAATACAATTAATTTAAATAATTATTTTATCAATACTAATATTAAATAAATAAGGATATTTTAGTAAAATATTATTTAAACTACTCTTCTAAAATGGACATGTGCCTATAATTTGGGACGCCCAATAAAGAAAATTTGTCTATCAATTTGAGACAGAGAGGGTATTTTTTTATGAAACTAAGGGTTTGTTCGATATTATTTTTTATTTTTTATTTTTCAAAAATAAAAACAAAATTTTGAAAATTAGAATTTGTTGTTTAATGGTCCGTTCGGTATCATTTTCTGTTTTATGTTTTTCAAAAACAAAAATAAGATTTTGAAAATCAGAATTTGTTATTTTTGGTTTTCTGTTTTTTATTTTCAAAATGTTTCTTGATAAATATGAAAGGAAAAAAAAAATTAAAAAAATTTTCTAGTATTTATTTTTTTGAAATTTGAAAAAAAAAAACAGAAAACAGAAAATTACAATAATACCAAATGCCCCCTAACTAATTAATTTTTTAATTTTAGTTCCGTCAAACTATTTAGTTATTCTGTCTAATTTTTGTAATTTTTTCTATTAAATTTATGAAAAATGATTAAAATGTCCTTATATATATAATAAATATAATTTTAATTTTATTATTTAAAAAAAATTCAAAAATTCAAATTAATAAAAGTAAATATAAATATTACCATAATTATATAGTAATTATATTTACTGTCATCAAATTATAAAATTATTTATTATTATATAATTATTATATATAATAAAAATAAAAAATATTTATAATAATAAAATTATATAATTATATAATAATTAAATAATTTTATTAATCTGAATTTTTTTTTATTTTTAAATAATAAAATTAAAATTATATTTATTATATATACAAGGAAATTTTAATTATTTTTCATAAACTTAATAAAAAAAATACTAAAACTGAACGAAATGACTAAAAAGTTTGATGAAATCAAAATTAAAAGATTAATTATTTAATTTCTCAAAAAAATAGAGATGCGTTAGTTAATTAGGTCAAATTTTAAAAACTAAATAGTAATTTACCTTACAAATTACAAGGAATTTTGTAGCACGTGCTACGACAACGTTTTAAGCTTTTTCATTCATATTAGCAGTTCAATTCGATTCCTCTGGATCTATGATAGAGTTTAGAGAAAATTACACCAAATATATATATTTTTTATTTTTCTTTTAAATACTCTTTTATTTTTTTAAGTTTTCAAAAATGTCTTTTTTTTTTGTATATTTATGATATACCTTTGATATACTTATGATATACCTTTGAAAGTGAAGCATTTTTAAAATAGAAAATTTAATAAATTGTATTTTTGAAAAGAAAAAAAATAATGGTAGACATATATGAGAAAATTTTGTTTTTTTTAGATTTATGTGTTAAAACTCCTAGAGTTTATTGGGCCTAGTTGGGCCTTACTTTTCTTATGATTAATTAAAAATAGGAGGAAATTATATCAAATATAATTTTTTTAACTTTTTTTTTTTAATACTCTTTAGTCTTTTTAAGTTTTTTAAAAGTACTCATTTTTTTTTTTTTTTTTATACTTATGATATATGTTTGATATACTTATGATATTCTTTTGAAAATGAGACATTTTTTAAATAGAAAATTTTATAAGTTATATTTTTGAAAAAAAAAGTTAGACATATATGAAAATATTTTGTCTTCTTTGAGTGTTTGTGTAAAAATTCCTAAAAATAATTCATAAACTTTCAAGAAATTTGAAATTTATAATTTTTACATGATTTGTCAATTTTAAGCTCTGTTTGTTTAACGAAAAATATTTTTCTGAAAAATATTTTCATATTTTTTAACGTTTGAAACGTTTTAGAAAATTAATCAACGGAAAATACTTTTCTGGTCAATGGAAAACTAAGTGTTTTTTTTTTAAAATGACTTCATCTTTTCAAAATGGGAAGTTATTTTTCGGATTTTTACAAACTCATTATAATAAAAGAAAAATATGTAAATATAAATTTATTAATCCACCGATCACTAATATTCATTATTGGCGACCATTGATGACCAATACTAGCCGCCGCCAACTGTCGGAACTACCAAATTTATCATTTTTATACATTTTTTCTCATACTTAACAATAAAATTATAAAATTATTATAAGTTTAAATATGTTTATAGTCTTATAAATTAAAATTTTTAATATTGTAACCAAACAACATAAAGTTAGTTTTTGGGAAAATATTTTTTTATAAAATGTTTTCCTTGGAAAATATTTTCTAAAGATAAGTTATTTTTTGCGAAATAAACAGAGTCTTAATAAATTGATTGGGAATTTAGAACCAACAAAATTTCATGCCAAATTTTCGGTTGTTAAATTCGACATGTCAATTTTTTATTAATTTTGACACGTCATAATTTGATTGGGAATTTTTAAAAAATAATATATATCTATATTATAAAAAAATCAGAAAAGGAAATGAATATATATATATATATATAGTTAAAAAATAAATAAACAAAACAGGACCAAGCACCGGCGAGAATCGCCGCTCAACTAAGGGAGTCGCTGCTAGCAGGCGATCGACTATAGGAGCAGAGAAGGTCGATGAGGCTCTAACCCAGTAAGATCGGAGTCGCAGATGACGAGTGGTGAAGGAATGATGCCGATATGGGGTTCGCAGTGGCAGCTGCTTGGCCTTAGTTGATTATCGGCGCCGTCAGTTGGGAAGCGATGCTCTTCGGTGGCAATTGCAGGCGGTTGTGTGATCGAAGCAAGGTGATTGGCGATGGTAGCGGTCTCGCCGTCGTCAAGGAGGAGCATTTGAATATATATTTCATTTTAATTTTGCTTTTTTTCAATGTATGATAACTCACTTTCCTCCCTCACTTTCTTTAGTATAGAGTTTACTTTGAGTTTTAAATTATTATTCACCCATTCACCATTTTGAGCACATGAATATTCAAATTTATATTTCTTACGTAGGAAAATACAAATCCGAGTAGACCTCCCACTACCGAGTAGTGGAACCCATCCGAATTCGGGTCTCAAAATGATCACTTAATGAGTTAATTTACCATAATTTCTTCTAAGTAATGGTCTCAAATTCATATTTCTTCTAAGTAATGTTTATTAATTGCTCTAGTAAAGTTCATTAATTTTAATTATATGTATATAATTTTTTTAACATATAAATAATAAATATATGATATTATTTAAAATTTTGGTTCGATCCCGGTTGAATCTCTGATCTGTGACCTTCTGTTTTCATTGGTTCTAAGACCGGATCGAGTTAAAAAACATTGTCGAAAATTTAATATGAAATCTTGTCCTTGCTAAATTTATCAAAAATTTAATAAATGTGATCCAATTTGTCAAAATTAAAAATTCATGCAAAAATTGCAAATTTTTTGAAAATTTCATGAATTTTTTTTTAAAAAACCTGTGGAATAGTGTCCCTTTTATGCGTTAATTTTGAACGATTAGTCGTATCTATAAAACGACCTATTGCTTTTATAAGGTCGTTTACAAGGAAAAAAAATTTTGCTTTTTATTTTTTATTTTTTTAAGCAATGACTTCTTTAAAGTTTAAAGTTGAAACAAAGAATGATAATGGATGCTGTTAAAATTAGAAACAACAAGAGTTTTGGGGCTTAATTGAATTTGGTAAAAGTAATTGGTTTTGTTGACAAAATGCATACCAGGTGTTTGACGAAATGACTAAATTGAATTATGGTGATTATACACTTATATTCCAACGTCATTAAGGAGCACTGGAAGAAACATCCAGTATCAAAAGGAATAGTGTAATTTTGAAGGAGCAATGCGGTTGGGAAATACAATACAGCAACCCAAAATTATTGATGGTATATTATAAATAAATAAAAATAAAAAAGAATAGTGGTAGTTCTAAGAAAACAATGTAAAAGTCCTAAGGGAGGTAAAAAAAAAAAAAAATTCTGACAGAAATGTAGGCCTATCCATTCATCCATGAGAAACAATTTCAAACGGTAATGGGTTTCTCATTTATGAGAAAACAAGATTAAGCACCAAAATTTAATTTAAGCCTTAAATTAAGTTTTTAAAAATAATTCGAGTCCTAAATTAGACATTATTAAGAAAATGTTAAAAGAATAATAATAATAAATTAAAGTCAGTATTAGTAGACACCGAATTCGGTACCAACTTGATTTATAGTTTTGATTAACAACTTGTTGCAAGTGGTATAATTTGGAAGGATTTTGGGAGCTAGCTTATATATAGGTTTCCTAACTCCTTTTAAAGATTATTCCCTCTCCATATTTTTATATCTTCACGTTTATATAATTTGTTTTGATAACTCATAGTAATTTTTTTATTACTGGGTGATCCCTCTCTTTTGTTACAATAAATTTTGGTTTTAATTTTGTAACTTGTTGTTTGATATTTTGTATAAAAGAGGTTAAGAATATTGGGTATATTGAGTTTTGGGATTGAGAATTATTTTCTTTTTGTTTTATACCACCTATGAGTTTCTTAGTAAAATTTTATCTCATTCGTCCGTGGATGTAGATTTACGCCGAACCACATTAAAATTGTGTTCTTTTTGTTTGATATTATTTTGTTATCCAATCTTATTTACATAACCAAATAAATTAAACACTGTATAAATTTTTCAATAAATGGTATCAGAGTCTGATTGTCTTTTTCTTGGGGTAGAGTGTTTATTGTGATATTTATTTGGCTTAGTTATAGCAATAATAAGATTTGACATTGAGAAATTTGACCGCAATATTAGTTTTGCTTTGTGGCAATAAAAATGCAGGCAGTCTTGACACAAAATGGGTTGCAACATGCTCTATTGGAGAAGGATAAGATGCCTACCGAATTGACAGAAGCAAAGAAAGCATAAATAGATGAGAAAGTTTTAGCTGCTATGCAATTGTACCTATCAAATGAGGTATTGCGTGAAGTACTCCGTGAAAAGACTGATGCAGACTTATGGTCAAAACTGAAGTCACTATACTTGAACAAAAATCTCACAGGTAAACTGATTGCAAAACACTGTATGCACATGTTAAATATGGCAGAAGGTACTTCTTTAAAAGCTCATCTTGATAAATTTAATATTATTCGTATGAATATTGAAAATTTAGATATCAAGTATGATGATGAAGATCAAACTCTTATGTTATTTCGTTCTTTACCTCCATCCTACAAGAATCTAAGGGACACCTTGATTTGCAGTAGGTAAAGTTTGTCTTTAGAAAATGTTAAAATAACAATAACTTCAAAAGATCTTATGGATAAAAAGCTTGATGATAAATCTAATATTAGGGAACTTCTTATTACTTGAGGTGGTCGACGTAATAATCTCACTTGTAATTACTGCAAGAAAAAGGGACACATCAAAACTGATTGTTTCAAGCTTAAAAATAAGCAGAAACTTAAATTCGCAGAAACCAGTGCTGCTGTAAGTGAGACAAATAATGAAAAATTTATATAATTTTAAATTTGCGTGTGGAGGAGAATAAGTTCACTAATTTTGAATTATGATGAAGTTTGTTAGATGTGGAGTTATTGTATTTTTTTTCTTTTAATATTTGGTAGAGATTTATTGAGAAAATATTAAAAGAAAAATAATAATAAATTAAAGTCAGCATTAGTAGGCACCGAATTCGGTGCCAACTTGATTTATAGTTTTGATTAACAGCTTGTTGCAAGCTTTATAATTTGGAAGGGTTTTGGGAACTAGCCTATATATAGGTTTCCCAACTCCTTCTAAAAATTATCCTCTCTCTATATTTTTATATTTCCACGTTTATATAATTTGTTTTGATAATCCATAGTAATTTTCTTATCATTGGGTGATCTCTCTCTTTTGTTACAATAAATTTTGATCTGTATTGGGTTTTAGAATTGAGAATTATTTTCTCTTTATTTTGTACCACCTTTGAGTTTATTAGTAAAATTTTATCTCTTTCGCCCGTAGATGTAGACTTACGCCGAACCACGTTAAAATTATATTCTCTTTATTTGATATTATTTTATTGTTCAACCTTATACTTTGAAGCTCAAGATGAAGATGTTATAATCAATGTTGTTAGAATCGGACCGGTCCGGCTGAAAAAATCAGGAACAGGAGGTCAGGCCGGTTCGGTTATGACCTAGGCTGGTTTTTTCCTCGTTTTTAATTTTAATTTTTTTTTGTGTGTGTGTTTGGATATTAAAAAAAAATTGGACTAAACAAATGAAAAAACTTTTGGTTGGACTAAATTAAAAAATTGCAAAACCCAAGTTGGTACAGGCAGCCTATTTCGGTTTAATATTCGTGTACGCAGGTCGCACGCTTACACGTTTAACCTAAACCTAACACCGTGGATTTGCACCCTCCAGTGTGCACGCAAGAGAGAGAGAAAGAGTCTTCTTGACTACTTTCTTAATTTTGAAAGAATGAGCCTTTGAATATATACCTTATTCCAACTTTACATTTTTTCAATATGAGATAACTCGCTTTCCTCCCTCACTTTTCTTATTATAGAGTTTATTTTGAGTTTCAAATTATCATTTACCCATTCACCATTTTGAGCACATGAATATTCAAATTCATATTTCTTACATAGAAAAATACAAATCCGAGTAGACCTCTCACTACTAAGTAGTGGAACCAACCCACATTTGAAATTCAAAATGGCCACTTAATGAGTTAATTTATCATAATTTCTTTTAAGTAATGGTCTCAAATTCATATTTCTTCAAAGTAATGTTAATTACTTGTTATAATAACATTTGTTAATTTTAATTATATGTATATTATATTTTTTTAACATATAAATAATAAATATATGATATTATTTAAAATTTTGATTGAACATCGGTTGAACTTCTAATCCATGACTCTCTGCCTTCACCAGTTCTAAGACCGGATTGAGAACATTGGTTATAATTGCTTGCAAACCAAAATCTGGCGTTACTTGGCTAAAAGTTTTACCCTTTGTTTGGGAAAAATACGAGGAGAAAGTGAGAAGAGAGAAAATAAGGGGGAAGAATATATATAATCTTTTATTTTATTTGGAAATAGTAGAAATTAAAGGAGAGAAGATGAGGTGAAAGTTTATTTTTTTATTTGAAATAATGATTAAAAAATATTTTGATATTAAATTTATGGAATTGCCCTTAAATTTAATTAAATTTTTTATTATTTGAAAAGGTAAAAAAATAATTACAATACTTTTCTCCTCATTTTCTCTTAAAAATGAGATGATAAAAATTTGTGGATCAAGAGACTAATTTCCCCCTCACTCTCCTCTCCTCTCCTCTCCTTTCTTTCTCTTTATTTCCCGACAAGAGAAAATTGAGCATCTCTACCATTTTCTCCCCCTCACTTTCTCCCGCTCCATTTTCACTCATTCCCAACCATAGGCTTAATCTTTTCCATTGTTAACCGTACTCGCTATTCTCTCTCTATTCTCTAACACCCCACTGCTCACTTGCAATCCTCATGAGCTTGTACCCTTTTTTGAGTTCACTATATTTTATAAAAAGCAGCTTCCAAATCTCACTACAATTCCATCTCCTAGGCTTTTTGCCACCCATATTCCTTATTTAGCTTTACTTGAGTCTATTAAGACTTGTAATTCTCGAATTGTTTATATTTGTCGCAACCCTTTTGATACTGTAGTTTCCTATTGGCATTTCATCTCTTAATCTATGCCAGAAGCTCATGCTCAATCTTCTCTGGAAGAATGTTTTGATATGTTTTTAAAGGGAATTGAAGGGTTTGGACCCTTTTGGGACCATGCGTTAGGGTATTGGAAGTTAAGCTTGGAAAAGCCTAATAAGGTGTTGTTTTTGAAGTACGAGGACTTGAAGGAAGACACTTTCTCTCATGTGAAGAGATTGGCTGAGTTTATAGGGTACCCTTTTTCACAAGATGAAGAGACGCAAGGGGTTATTGAGGAAATAGCTAAGTTGTGTAGTTTAAGCAATTTGAAGGATTTGGAGGCTAACAAGAGTGGTAAATTCATGCAGATTTTTCCAAACAAGGCCTATTTTAGGAAAGGGAGGTAGGTGAATGGGCAAATTATCTTAGCCCTTCTATGAAGAAACATTTAGAAAATGTGATGCAAGAAAAGTTAGGTGGTTCTGGTTTGTCTTCCAAACTTTTTGGCTGAGTTTTCTAAACTAGCTAGATCAAGAAGAAGCATTAGATATGTAATTTTCTTCCTAAATTGAAACTCGACTCAACTTAAAAATAAGTCTGATATTTTTAAGTTTATCTTTAACGAGTTTCTTCCTTTAAGTCAATACAAGAGTTTTTTCCATTAATCATTGTTAGTGCATTTCTCGTTATCTTACTTTATTTTTCTATTTAAATAGATATCTCTTTCGCTATATTAAATTGTCATTTTGTTCATTATTGCCAACACTTTAATTCATGTTTGTAAAATTATAAAATTTCATAGTTTATGTAACGCTTTCATTGCTAAAATCTTAAAATATAATTTACTTTAATCCTTTAATTATTATATCATATAATAATAAATTATTCCTTAAAATCTAGTACTTTTCATTGAAATTAATTTAGGGACTTAAAAAAATCTACCCTTTTGGTATGAACGGTTTTGGAACCAGCATTCAATTTTGGTATAAATCAACATTCAATGTGTACTCAAGCCACATGAGATGCAAACATCATCCCCACTTTCCCAGGATATCATTGAATATACAAGAATAGTCTCAATTCAAGCACATAAAAAAAAAAAAGCATCAAAAAGTGAATGAAAACACTAATTTAAAATGGTTTACAATGAAGAGAAAAATATGTTTCACTACTGTCAATATAACAAATCAAGATCAATAGACGATATGTCATCTTTGTTTGCAGTATTGAGAACACAAAATTGCCTCAAAATGTCCCGCAACATAAACTACTACACTGCCCTAGCAGCTAGAGCTCTGTCACAATTGAAGTCCCAATCCGTGAATAATAGATTTTCAGCTTCCATTGATGGTTGGTATTGTTGTCGGTTTTGCATCCTCAGCTTTCTCATGTTCTTTGTTGAGCATCTGAAAACCAAATTTTTTGCAGGTAAATGAGAAGTCGTGAACATTCACAAGAACAGTTGTTACTAGTATAACTATTTGTATGGAAATGGCTGTCACCTTATTATTAATCAAGTTGTGAAGAGCAATGACACTTCGGATGAGAGATGAGAGATATATAACCAACATCATATCGTTTGTTTTTACTGCAAGGATAAAAATGAATCAATGAACTACAAAGTACATATTAACAAGAAAAAACGATATATGGCATTCTTGACTTGTGTTACCAGCAAAAGCCTTTATCAACTCGGTCACATTAAGATTGGGCAGTAGGTTGAACACATCCTGCAGAACACACATGCATAAGAAAATACAGTCAACAAAGTTGAAAAAATTGAATGAACACTATACAAGAGTCTTAATCCTGAAATAAATGATAGCTAGTTAGATCATCTTTTTTGTCATTTTAAAATTTTTCTGTTTTGTGATTTACAATGGGGCAACATGATTCTTATTTTCATCAACAGGACCAGTTGCACATTTTTTTTAACCAAAAAAATAAAAAGCGAAGGAAAAATGAGAGGGGAAAATGAGCTACATGATCTTGGTTGTGATTTGACTCTATTGAAAACACCTAAGAGAACAAACATCAATAAGCCTATTCCAAAAATGTCCTGTCCAAACAGCTACAAACAACATCCCACCTGCCACTCCCACAGGTTAATTTAAAAATATGGCAGTTGAATTTATCACCTGTTTTCAGTATGTTCACTGAACTTCAATTACTCAAATTTAATTGTCTTAATAAAGTAAATGATACTAGATTTTGATATGATAACAAAGTAAATTTTTAAAAATTAGTTCTACAATTAAAATTAAGCTATTTCTTAGTCAGAAAATAAAAAAATTTAGGCTAAAATCTCTGAAATTTTTTGGCAAGTGTGTTCTTATGGAAACAAAATTATAGTTCAGTAACTTGCACATACAAATTAAAGTTCAGTGACCATGCTGACATTTAGTCATGTGTTCAACAGCCGTTGATAAAATTAAGACCACATAACCAAATGCACATAGAAACTCAAAGTGACGTATAGTTGTAGTTGCTAGTAAGAGCTCATTAAACATAAATGAATATCAAATGAATGTTGTTCTTGAACTAATTCATAAACACTATATTCAAACATGAGTATGGTTCTTAGAGGAAGTAATGAACTTGATATAGATCAATCTAAAAGTAAATACACCAAGCAAATGGCTCTGGATAGATTGCATATACATTAAGCATTCTACTCAACTAAATGTTTATTCTAAACTAGCAGGGATTGGCTATATAGATCTGTTTCCTCCATTCCACCTGGTTTAGAGATGCATGCATTAATAATCCCTAATCAAATCATGCTGCAACCGTGTGCTCAAACAAGTCAATACACAAGAAATTTAAACATTTCTTTAGATAATTCAGGTTTATTTCATTCAAGGAAAACAAAATGAAGAATCATTTGATACATGTGATGAAAGTATTAAAAGCATAAAGAACAGAACAGTATAAGTATATAATAAAGGTATATTAAAATGGGTGAGGTGCAATAATAAACAAATAATAAAATACACACCTGTAAATGGTAAAGTATCTCATGATTTAATGGGAGCTTTCCATCAATGACAAGATCAAGGTAACCTCGTATTTCTCGTAGTCTTGCATCCAAACCCTTCAAAGCCGTAAGTTTACCAGTGACCTAAGGAGAGAGAAGCTAATCATAATCCTTCAATTTCTTTTACTTCAGCTATAACTTCAACTCAAAAAATCATTAAATAAGTGAAGAAAGCTCAGTAAATTGAACATATAAAATTTAAGCGAAGACAAAAACCTCAGTTGCAAGTGTGCTGATGGTTGTATCTTTCACATCCCGCAGTAAATGTTCAACTCCTGTTGATGGGTGACACAAGTATTAGTAATGGAAATTAATGTTAAACAAATCTAGGTTAATGTTAACTACAACTTTTTCAGAGCTGTTAATGGACAAGATTTAAAAAAAAAAAAAAAAAAACAGACAGGGAAATTTGATTTCCATATGATGCCGTACCAATTTCCTCAACTTCATGAGCAGCAATTTCTGATGGCACATGAACAAAAACTTTTTGGCTCTTTTGAGTAGCATTCTGTTATCATAATAAAATAATATATATATGCATAAGGAAAAATAGAGCCAACATGTCAAGATATTAACAACCCTTGACACATCAGATAAAATAGGAACGATAAAGGGAAGAAATATTAAAGTTCTTGGATTTTACAAATCTTTCCTTGATATCAGATGAAATATCCTTGACAATAATACCAGTCATATCGAATTCCAAGTAAATGCATATAACTTTACAATAAAGCATGATTGATCCTTACCTCTTTAACCTCTTCAACATCATAGTAGGCCTTGGTTGGTATTCCCAACTCCTTAGGCTGAACATCAATAATGACCAAGACAGGATTTTGAACATAGCTACATCACCACAAATCACTCGGTAAAAAGCGAATTTCAAAGAACTGCAGTGATCTAAGTACAAGTCTCATCCTAATAAGGAAAGCAAAAGCCCAAAAGGAGCCATGCAATGAACACAAAGGTATGGCAATAGAATATAATAAAAGAAAAGAAGAAAAGAAAAGAATTAAACAAGATGATATTGTAAGAACCTATAAGATGATAAATTAAACAAGGAAATGATCTTACTTGTGGAATAATTGGTGAATCTCTAGATCATTCTCCCGCAGCTTTGGGCCTGTGCTATACCAACCTACAACATGCTCCTTAGCTGAAAGAATTACCGCCACAACATCAAAACACATATCGAGATTAGTAATAGAACAAAAACATAAAAATAGGACTCACTGGTTAAATGAAATAGAAGCAATAAGTACCATTTATTCTTTTGAACATTGAAAACATAGCTTCATGGTAGTTGTGGTCAAGAAACCATATACTTGTGTCCTTGTCATCTTCTTCAAAGGGAACTGAAAACACAAAATCCTTCCATTAATAACCAGCAACAACTATTCATTTTAACAATTGACATGCATTATATTTAGAAGGTAAGCTATTATCTCAAAACTCATGTTTTCCGCATAGAATTTAAACAAGCTTGATTGCTTTTTTCTCCTCTTATTAACAAAACCAAATCTAAAAAATTGTTTAAATCTTTTCATTCAAAGAAGAAGAAATCACTTCTGAAAACAAAAATAACCTTAATACCCCCCATAACCACTTACTCATTCACATGGACTCCAATCTGTGCTTCAACTCAAAAGTTTCACTGGCAAAAAGCATTATACCTAACGCCTACACTTGACAACTGAACCTTACAACTAAACCCAACATATAAATTTCTCCTAATTACACAAAAATTGGCAACCAATAAAAAAAAACCATATAACTGAAATCTCACTATCAAACGAAGTCCACTTCACAAACCCTAAACCACTATATAAATTGCAAAACCTCAATTTCCTCTATTACAGTGAAATTTTAGATCTAGAATGGAATTAACAAAAATTAAATAGCCAAACAAGGACTTAAAGCGGCTAATATAAAAAAGAATTGAATTATAGCACCTGCATAGCTGTTGGTGACATCAACGGTGCCCTTGAAGGAGCTACCGAGTAAGACCCCAGTAACTCGCTTGCGAGTGTCCTTGGCAACTCGGGTGTAGTTGTCGACAATGCTTAGCAGAACCAGTGGGTGCACTATCACCTTCTCTATAGGCCTCGATTGAATTTGCTGTGTCTTTATCACGTCCATTGCCGAATTTTTTGAGCTTCTTCTCTAGATTTTACGATTGCTCTGAAACTGTAACTTGCCTTTGCAAAACCCTTTTGTTGTCTTCTACTCGCTTCCTCTCTCTCTACTACCACTCGGGTTTTGGTAAACCGGTTAACCCGATACTATTTATTTCGGGTTTTTCAATATTACAATTTGCACCTTCTTTGATTTTTCTATTGAGTTAAATTACAATATTATTTTTATTATTTATTATAATTAATATTTTAATCTTATTATATTTTAATTCTTAATTTAATTTCATAGAAAAATATAAATTTTGAAGAACTAAAGTGTACTCAAATACTAAAATATTTTTGAAAATTTTAAAATTAAAATATTATATAAATTAAATTACTTAGTTTTAACTTATTATTTAATTTGTTATATTTCTTAATAATTTTCCATAAATATAAGTCAAAGGTATAAATAGGATCATCTCCTTTGTACTGATATTCAAGTGAGTCCTTAATATTTTTTTTATCCCATTAGACTCTTAATCTTTTCAAAATGACATATATAAAACCCTCTCATTTGGACTAATATTCAAGTGAGCTCTTAATATTTTTTTTTTGTCTCATTAAACCCTTAACCTTTTTCAAAATGGTACATATAAAACCCTCTGTCCATAATTTTGGATTTTTGTCAAGTGATGTTAAAAATAAAAAATTAATATTTATGCACCTACATATTAATTTTTATTTTTATATAAATATTTTTTAAACTATTTGGAGAAAATTTAATATTTGTGAAATTTAAAGTTAATAAAATTAATTTATTAATTAAAATATTACAAATTTAATTTAATATAAAATGACTCATTAGTTCTTATACATTAAAATATAATTTATAAAAATATATATATTTTATATTTTAATAAAGATAAAATATATTTTATCTTTATTTTTAAAAAAATATTCAAAACTGAAGAGAGATAAAAAAAAATATATTTTATCTTTATTAAAATATAAAATATAATTTTTTTTATAAATTATATTTTAATGTATAAGGATTAAGAAATCATTTTATATTAAATTAAATTT
>CATKHJ010237867.1:0-18535 GCA_949750685.1 Vernicia montana
GAAACTAAGCTAAAAACTAAACTAAAAGCAAACTAAAGCAAGCAAAGAAAGCAAACAAATAAATAAATAAAAGAAAAAGGAAGAATATAAATACCTTTTGATGATGCTTCGGGACGTATGGACGGAGCGGGCGACCGGATCGCAATTCCACCTTGACTCGACTTGGCGGAACCAAAGCTTCCTAATGGCTACTTAGGCGGCTCTTAGGACTCTCTCGAACTGGCTTGAGAGAAACCACAGACCACCAAACAAGAACCAAATTTTAGAACTAAAAGGCAGCTCTTTTCGAACCAAGCCTTTTAAAGAATGGCTAGCTTTCAAGCAAACTGGCTCGATTTAGCTAGCTTTGAGTGAGTTGAGGTGTGTATTTAGTGAATTAGGAAGAGGGTTTATATAGGTAGGAGGGCTGGGGAAGTTTTTGTGTTTTTCCGATGTGGGATTTGACATTTTTAAGCCCGAAACCGCACACAGCACTTCTGGGACCGAACACGGAGGATTCTGGACCGCAGGGGACAAATGGTGACCGCATAAGACTTGGTGACCACACAGAAGGAATTTGGGACCGCACAGAGGCTGTGAGGAACCGCACAGGCCTTGTGCGGTCACTGGTGGGCTTTCGACGCCCGGTTTCACTGTTTTGACCCGTTCTCGCTCGTTTCAACTCCGTTTTTGGTGATTCCAGTTGCGTTATTCTCGTTATTCAATCCCGAATGATATGATAATGATTTAGAGGCCAAATGGGTAGGTCTCAGGTCCCGAGGCTTGGATTCTCGGTTTTTGGGCTTTTGGCGATCTTTGGCGATTTGGCTTCCGAAGGTTTGTTTACCAAGCCTAGGTGCCTTTAAGGTTCAAATGCATACCGGAGGGTGCAAAATTAAGGGTTTACAGGGTCTATAACTCTTTGGTTATCCTCCTCCACCAAAGAGGCTCTAGCTATTTATGACTAGGTGTTTAAGGTTTTATTTGTAAATTTCTAAAATTCATAGT
Source organism: Vernicia montana (assembly GCA_949750685.1). Classification (NCBI taxonomy): domain Eukaryota; kingdom Viridiplantae; phylum Streptophyta; class Magnoliopsida; order Malpighiales; family Euphorbiaceae; genus Vernicia; species Vernicia montana. The sequence continues at coordinate 988 of CATKHJ010237867.1, forward strand.
TACTGTTGCTCTTTCTCAGAAAGCTCCGTAGATTGTAAAAGGATTCATGTAACGAAGTGATTTAAATGAATAAAATGGAAAGATTAAAATTTTCTTATGTTTAGTTTGTTAATGATTATAAATTGGCCCACTATGTGATTCACCTACTCTCTGGCATGATATTTTATGGTTTGATATAAATGGATCCAAGGTATAGAAGGGTTTTACGAGTTTTCAGTGGCCTTATGCTTACCCATACCCTAGGATCATCGTGCCTCGGTAAAATAAGCAGGATGGATTAAAGTTTAGAATAGTGGCTTGGAGTCGAGCGAGGGTTAATATAGAGGATTACCAAGGACGGGGCGTGACAGAGCTGGTATCAGAGCCAAGGGTTTGTTAGGAAGGTTAAAGTAGTATTCGATATCAGAGTAAGGGTTGATAGGAAGATTAGTTAGCATGATACTCGATAGTAGAGATGATATCAGAACTAGAGTTAGAAGAGTTGAAGATAGAGTTTTATTGATGAGGTTGATGATAATTAGAGTTAGAAGTATAGAAGATAGTATGTGACTAGGGATATTACGAAGCATAAGATTTCTTCTTGTCATTATTATGTTATTCTTTTGGTATAGATCAGCGTGTTATTTTGTTATGAGTTAAAATTTTCTTTTATTGTGTAGTGATGCTATATTTCCTCAACGTGTATGAAGAGGAAGAGATTATTTAGAGCAAGTACTTCATCAGGAGAGAGAGTTCAGTTGATTGAGTAAGGAGTAATAAGGACCTGCTGATTTTCTTGAAGAGATGGAAGACAAGGTGCAAATCTTGAGAATTTCATATAAGAAGACAATTGAGTTACTAGATGGTTAATGAAGAGTAATGAAAAGGACTGATTTAATAAAAGTATGACAGAGGTGGAGTAATTACTTCAAAATAACGAGGATGTTACATGGGAACAATTAAGGAAATGGTGAAGATGAGTGTCAATAGATAGTCAAATTATTTAAGGAGGATTGCTCACGAATTGCACTAATGGTTAGATTTCTAATATCCCAATCTATAATCCAATTGGAGAAAGTTGAAAGTGATGTCAAAAGGGATGACGAGGAATATATTAAGTTTAATAAAGGACTTGTATGGTTAATAGGACAAGATATGTCTTAAGGAGTAGAGCCATGAAAGGGTGTAATTAGAGAATAAGTATAACAAAGAGAAAGGGACAATTATTGATAAAATTTGAGGATGAATTTTTATAAAGGAGGGGAGAATATAATACCTAGGTTATGGTTGTCTATAAGGAACTTTTGAGGAGTAGGACGAGAGATAATTGGGAAGTTCTATTATATTGTGATATGAGTTAAGGAGAAAAGGATACAAGGATGAAAGATTTCCTGTCTAAATGACTGACTAACACCCAGGATAAAGTCCAGTGACGAAGCAAAAATATGAGCTTTGATGGTAAGGATAATGTTGGTGACAAAAGTGGGATCTCAATGAGAATGAACCATAATGATGAGGCCAGATCATATAAATAAGGCAAGGCATTATGAGGGATGTGATACGAGGTAGAATTAGAGATGATAGAAATGATAAAAGACATGACATGAAGAGAAATATGTTTAAGTTAATTGATAGAGAAGTTTAGACATATAGTGAGTTTGGTTTAGAAAAAGACGAAGATGAGCAATGGACTAGATGTTCATGAACAAACATATGGGTTTGGTTTAGTGAGGCGAACTGGATATGTTAAGCTAGTGAGTTTGGTACGTGTGAGATGAGTCTAGAAACTAGTAACGAGACTGAGGAGGTTTGTGGACAAACAAAGCGAACTAAGAAAGTCAAAATTGGGTTGAACGAGGATGAGCTGTAGACTCGATGATAGGGTTCGATGTCTGTATAGCTTTCCAAGGTAAGTTGATGAGTTTTTATTGTTGTACAATGTATAGTGTAAGTTTTGATAATGGGATTAGATATTTTAAGTTGTGTCAAAAGAGGAGTGGTTAAGATGGAAAGTTATCTACCGTTGACGGTCTTCTAGACATTTAATAAAAGTTACCTTCCAAAGAAAATTTTTCCTTACCAATGCAATTTATCTTTTCCATAAATGATTGTTGACCTGCTTTATGTCAATAAAGAATATAATAATACTATTTCTTTTCTATATGAAGACTTTGAAATTGAGTAGTAACCATTTTGAATGGTTACATTTCTCTTTCTAAAACTTGAACTCTAGATTTCTTTCTCTTAGTTTTCGTGAGATTCAAACCTAAACCTGAATTTCTTTAACCGAGTCTTTTCTTCCAAAAGAGACAGTCAAACTTCATAATAAACCGAGATCTAAATGGTAGATGATTCTTCTAGTTTTCCTTAGAAGAGCTCTAGGTGGGTTTAGATGATATATCTATGGATTCGGTGAGCCCAAGGAAGGTAGATGCCAAACTTGATGATGATCAAATGAGCCTTAGGAGGTGATGCCTTGGAATGGAATGATCAGGGAGTTATTAAGATAAATCCTAGTGGATGAGTTGATGGAGATTGTTTTAACTTCATTGGAGAAGCTAGCTTCTTGGATGAAGGGTGGAAATTTGTTAAGGTAAAATTTTGCAATGTAAATTTATGAAATGCATAAATATATGATAAAGCCTTTCTATGTGTTTTCGTTGAATTTCATTCCTTTGCTGATATAAATATATGATATATTACTTTCATTAGTATTGTTACCATCACCATTAGTGGGTAACTCATTGTAACTTGTAATTTATTATGATTATTAATTAATTTATTTTTTATAAGGCCACTCAGGCTGAAGCCAATGTATTTGTTTCTGACAAGGCAACTCAGGCCAAAGCCAATGTAATTATTTTTTACGAGGCCATTTGGGCTAACCTTATATTGAAATGAAAATCTTACATATCCTATAATTGTTTAACCTTTACCTATGTATTAACAGAATGCCCAACTAATGGGAGAAAAGATCTATTAGACCGAGTGCATAGGTGATTCGACTGACCGGGTCTATAAATTAAGTCAAATGTATCTTTGTAGACATGCGATGATGTTAAGGACATGGTAGCTATCCTTTATGTTATATTGATATTGGAGCATGGGGACGGTGGTGTTATCCTACCTATGAGGTATTCTACTGATGCTATTGTTACGAAGAGTTTTGTGGTTGCGGTTCGCCCCACCCATTAGATCTATCATAGTTATAATATATAGAGACTCATAGTATTGTGGTTTTGATTAACTCGAGTACTCTGATGTTATATAAGTTTCTGTCAGGATTAAACCCTTGGTGCCTTTTTCTCCTCGGCACATATATGATTTTTTTGTAACCCAAAATCGAATATGTATATGTACATGTATAATTGTTTCACAGATTCCCTGTTTCTTCATGAACCCTATTGGTATGCATTTCTTAATTTTACTAAGTTGACGGCTCACCATATCGTCATTGGATTTCAAATGTTAGTAGAGAAGTTAGAAGCCGAAGGTCTTTAACTCTTTGGTTATCCTCCTCCACCAACGATGCTTTAGCTATTTATGACTAGGTATTTAAGGTTTTATTTGTAAATTTCTAATGATCATAGTTACTATTGCTCTTTCTTAGAAAGCTCAGTAGATTGTAAAAGGATTCATGTAATGAAGTGATTTAAATGAATAAAATGGAAAGATTAAATTTTTCATATGTTCAGTTTGTTAATGATTATAAGTTGGCCCACTATGTGGTTCGTCTACTTTTTGGCATGATAGTATATATTTCGGCATGAATGGATCCAGGATATAGAAGGGTTCTAAGGGTTTTCAGTGGCCTTATGCTTATCTATGCCCTTGGACCGTTGTACCTCGGTAAAATAAGCAGGATGGATTGAAGGTTAGAATAACGGCTTGGAGTCAAGCGAGGGTCAAGATAGAGGATTACTGAGGACAGGGCATGATAATGCCCCTTCCCCATCTCTACTTTGTGTTTTCTCTTCTGTTTTATAGATCTGATGCACCCCTGGTGCCTAAATTAACCCCCATAGCCTGAAAATGACCTGGAAATGATACCAAATGATGGAAAAAAGGAAAATAACTTTATTTTAAATATAATTTACTTATTGGGATTTGGGGTGATTTGAAAACCCTTATCTACATTTTTGCTTTTTAAATACTTATTTTTGCACGTCTTGTTGTTTAAATATTCCAAATGCATTAAAACCTTTTTGAAAATAATTGTGGAAAGATTAACATATCCTTTCTAAACAGACTACAAAAGTAAGATCCAACTCCCAAACCCAAATCTCTAGGGATCATGGTTCATTATGAGGTTTGGGTACTACAAGGAACCTTTTAGCTAACCTGATATCTAACCAGTCTCTCTGTTTTACCAAGTGAGACTTCTGTTCCCTACCCAACATGCAGTAAGCTGGGTTAAATATGCTGAAGCACGTGTTGAAAATTAAGTGTGGTGCCCAATAAGTCGCTAATAGTGGCGACTGCACTGAGAATATAAAGGAGAGTTGGTATGACTGGTTCTAGTTTGGGTTTGATATGCCTTTTTGGAAGCATGCATCACTACACTTCACCATTTGCACATTTACCCTTTAAGCTGATAGTGGTTCGAAGTGGTGAACTTTCGTCAACTTGATTCAAGGAATCCATTAGAACCAAAGTTACTTACCAACAGGTACCTTTAAGCTAGATGATTTTGCAAAGGTATATCAAATGGTATTATACAACCATTATTACCAATAGTCCCTATTGGGAGGTTTGTTTGATATACCATCGTTGAGAGTTAGAAATTTTCAACCCGACCCAGCTCATGTAATGGCTATTAGAAATTTCCTGTATGATGGTATGCACCTTATAAAGTTTTCTCTTCCCTTAGACGATGTAAACCTTGATTCTCTTAGGTGAAATCTAAGGTTTTTTATCAACCCAAAGAGGATTTAGGTTTATGCTATCTAAGTTGTGTGTTACTTACTCTATATATTGAATTGTTGAAAGAATTCGCAAGCCTTGCTTTCCCATGTTGATTGCAAAGGTTAAAGCCAAAAATCCTAAGAAAGAATTATTAACCAATGTGTGTGGGTGATAAAAGGTTGGAAGGACGATTACTATAATTGCATGTGTTGGTTTACTAATTCAAACATGCATCATACTAAACTAAGTCATTCATCATAGACTAACCCTTTGTGGTTGCAGCTATATAAAATAGAAACTTGTAGTTAAAAGATGGGCAAAATAATCTAGGCTTCTTCTTTTGATGAATTTTTGGAATATATGAATGGAATTCCAATTATAGAGGAAATATCAAGGGAAACCTTAATAGAGGTGGTAGACTTTGTTGAGATCAACCATTGGTTGGATCAATTCAAGGATATGTCAATCCCACATCATTTTGAAATCATCACCAAATGGCAAGGGGAAGGATATCTTAAAAAGCCTCCCATTAAGAAGAAGAAGATTAATGATAAAGTACCTGCATCAGAAGATCCTTCACAAATTACTTGGAAGCAATGGACGAAATAAAGGAAAAGGAAATGTTCTTTCATGGTATATCCACCATCGGGAGAAGCGATACCCATCATTTGGTTTTGTAGCCATAAAAACTTGGTGTTGTGCGAAGGACGATACTACTGTATTGGTTATAGGGTGCTAATTCCCAAATGCTATTAAAAAAGCATCACAAGTTGCATTTGCTTTTAGTTGTTTAGGTCATTTGTTTTAGTTAGGACTTAGAATCATTCTTTGATTCTTTGATTCATTGTTAGTTCATTTCTTTCAATTGTTAGCAAAAAAATGTAAAACTTACTATCTTAGCAAGTTCATTTCTTTATCAATAAAAGAATTGTTCATTAATTTCTCTTATATGATGTTTTTATTAGAAAAGTGATAAAAGAGAAAAATGAAAAAAAAAGATAAGAAAGAAAATTACACGTCCTTTAGACAAATGAACTAAAAGCATGTGTATGGTTCCAAGTCATCAAGCAGTTACAATAATCCAAACTCAAGTGTTCATGATTTTAAACACCAGTTTCTTGCATTAGTTTTGCATCTCTCATAACATTAATTAAACATGCATTTTCATGCATCTTAGAAAGTATGCATCTCATTAACTTTTTTTTTACATCCATAGCTCTAAAAAGGACAACCTATTGGAAAAAGGCTTTAGGCAGATTAATCCAGAGGCCACCTTCACCTATTCTTTTTGAGCAACTTGAAGAAAAACCACCTTCGCCTATTCCATTTGAGTAACTTGAGGAGCTTTTCATAGAAAAAAGCTCATTCTTTAACATCATCAAGTAGTTTAAGCAATGAGAAAACAATCTCTAGTACTATGGCTGAAGAAACCATGGCTTCTATCAATGAAGTTATGAAAGATCTCCTAAATAGGCTACCTGGTATCATTAGAATTGAAATTTCTAATGTCCTTAATCAAGAACATTCTGAGGAAGAAGGTGAAGATGATGCTTCTAATGCTTCTGCCTCTGAAAATGTAACTTATAGAACTAAGAAGGTGACTATGGAAAGGGAAGATGATTTTCCTAACTTAGAAGAGTACCTAGGCAATAAGAAGGCAAGGGAATAAAAGAAAGATGCCAAGTTCCAAGCCATCAATAGCCAAGTGGGAAAGTTAGAAAAGCTACATAAAGGCAAAGGCATTGAAGATGTCAAAAACTTTAATGACTTGGCCTTGACTGGTGAACATGCTCTGCCTCCAAAGTTTAAGATGCCAGACTATCTTAAGTTTAATGGTATTGGTGATCCAATAATCCACTTAAGGCAATTTTCCACCATCATGTTAGTTGTTGTATTGATTAAAGCACCAACCATTCGCCTCTTTGTGCTATCTTTGACTGGTGAACCCTCTAAGTGGTATTACAAGCTTGATAAGGTGCTAAAGTTAGACTGGGAATATCTATCTAAACACTTCATAATAGAGAACTCTTACAATACTTAGCTATCAGTCACCCTTCGTGACTTAGAGACAACTAAGCAGAAGTAACGTGAGTCCTTTGTTGATTTCATAATGAGATGGAGGGAGAAAGTTTCCAAAGTATCGAATATACGTTCTAAAAAGGAGCAAGTTTGGCTTATGATCAACGAAACTCTGCCCTCACTGTATCACTACCTTTCTCAAATTCCTCTTAATACATTTGACAATGTCTATGAGATGGGCATTCAGTTAGAAGAATATGACTAATAGAAGGACCTATAGAGGTCAAAGGAACCAAAACCAATACAAGAGTGGGGGAAATAGTTCCCCTGCTGTAGAGATTAATTTTGTTAAGACTCAAAGGAGGTTTTCCAATTTAGGTCAGCCTATGCGTATTGTGAAGGAATATTGGCGCCAATTAAACGGAAGCAAGGTGGTGCGGTAAAATTTTAAACAATTTAAAATTTTACTTCACCCATTTTAGACCAAAATTCATTCAAGCATTCAAATAATTTGTGTGTAAAACTCATATACAAAGAAAGAAGAAACAAGTGGTATTCGTATTACCTCTTGAAGCGTATGAACTTTGATTCTTCTTTCTTTCCTAAAAGCTTCCCATGTGTGAACCCTCTAGATCATCCACACCTAGCTCTGCCTTCAAATTTCCTTAGGGTTTTCTTGAAGTTCTTGAATGGCTCTCTTAGTTGCCTAATTTGATTCAAGATCCTCCTTGACAAACCTTGGATGATTTGATTTATTTTTATTGCTATGGATTAATTTTTTTATCAACAACAAACTTCAATTCTTTCACAAAGAAAAAGATTTGAAGAACCTTTTCTTCTTTCTCTTTTCTCTCAAATATTTAACCTTTAAGTTTGCTCAAGAAAAAGATGTACACATATATCTAAGGTTAAGAAGAGAATAAAACCCTTTTATATCTTCTTAAGTCTTAACCTATAAGACTGCACATTCAATGAATGAAGTAGAAAAGTCAAAGATAACTAGTTATCTTTGATTTTGCTACCTCAAGGATTAAATGACCATTTTACCCTTTAGGGTTTTTGGATATTTCCATAAAGCCTTAAAGAGGAAATTTACCATTTTGACCTTAGGGGATATTCTCTAACTCCTAAACCCATCATATGGGCTTTAAGATTAGTGAATTTCTTTAACTCCTAAATTACCTCCTTCATAACTCATATGGGCTTAGGCTACATCTCATGTATTTAGGATTTTCACTAATGCTCAAAATTAATTCCTTATATTAGTCCATAGCTTTTTCAATTTAATCCTTCTCATTTATATCATATACAAATTAGGATTTATTTGAAAAGGAACCTTTTATGGATTTAAACATCAGGATATGCTAGGGTCCTGGTAAGTTTAATTACAAGTTCAATCCATTTACCACTAATCAATTAATTAAACACTTTAATTAATTATTATGATAAACCTTTTATACTTGATTAATGAAAACTATTGGGTGTGTGACTTTGTAAGTTCATATCTAATTAGCAATGGGATTGAGAAAATATTTTTCTCAACTAATGTGAAATCCCTATTTCATCCTTAGTCCCATAAGTGATGAGTGACACCTAGCAAAGCATATCATGACTACCTAATTATAATAAATGTTAATGGTTGATTTCTTAAACATTACATGGACCATTGATCATAATTAACGTGCACTAAAATCTCTCCATTACGAAATCCCGATCTTAGCTAGGGTCATGGATTAGTCAAACCCTAATGTGCTTTGATCATATGTCTATATCTCGATTCTAATTCTTGATAATATTGATTCCTACTAGAAACTCTTTCTAGTGAATCTCAACTATCTCGACCAAGAATTTTCTTATCAAGAATAACCAGATAACATAGGATTTCTTTCTTATTTACTCAAGTTAATAGATTTTATCTTGGCGATCATTTATCTCCATACATAACTAGTTAGAGCTATCATATGCCATATACCTTTACATGAATAACATTAGTATGTGAGCAGTAATAAATCCTAACTACCAGTGCATGAGATACAGTGCCCTTCAAGTCAAAGGACTATATGTACAATTATGACCTAGACGATGATTTATTGACTAGTAGTAAAACTACATGCTATCATCATCTAACGTCACAGTTCGACTATTCCTCATATGAATATCCATATATTTGTATCGAAAACACTTGTCAAGCAATATGATACTCACTGCCTATATAATCGTAAGTATCACATACTGATTATAGAAAATAAATAGAGGTGATGGTCTCCTAGAGTTAATGATGCCCAGTCATTAATCCTATGACCATGAACATTTAAAAAATAGTTGTTTGAGAGTAATCTGTCACTCATATTCTCAACACTTGAGAATAGATCCTCTTATTAAAATACTTAAGGACTATATATATTCAATACAATGGAAAAATTTCATTTAGAGAAATATATATTTAATGCCATTAATAGGGATAATGTTTTACATTTATATAAAATATACATTGCTCTAGGGCATATGGTCTATCAATCTCCCACTTGCACTAAAGCCAATCAGTGCAATATCTAAGTCCCATCTTCTCAAGATGGAAATCTAGCTGTTGCTGACTCATTACTTTAGTCAATGGATCTGCCATATTATCGGCTGATGCTATTTTTTTCATGGTAATTTCACCTTTCTTAATTATCTCTCTGATAATGTGATAGCGCCTTTCTATGTGTTTGGATTTTTGGTGAGACCTAGGTTCTTTATCTTGAGCAATAGCTCCATTGTTGTCACTATAGAGAGGAACCACCGACTCAATGGAAGAAACCACTCCAAGTTCTGTTACAAACTTTCGAATCTAAACAGCTTTTTTTACAACATCAGATGCATCAATATACTCAGCATCTGTAGTGGAATCTGTAGTAGTTGATTGCTTAGAACTTTTCCAATATACTGCATCTCCATTACAAGTGAAAACAAATTCAAAGATAGACCTTCTATCATCAATATCTGACTGAAAGTCAGAATCTGTAAATCCTTTTATCTCAAGGTCACCTCCTTCATATATCAAAACTAAATCCTTAGTTCTTCTCAAGTACTTAAGGATAGCTTTGAATGCATTCCAATGATCTAATCCTAGATTGGATTGATATCTGCTAGTCAAACTAACAGCGTATGTGATATCCGGCTTAGTACACAACATTGCATACATTAGGCTTCCAACTACTGAAGCATATGGAACCTTATCCATATTTTCAATTTCTTCAGGTGTCTTGGAAGACATAGCCTTAGAAAGGTGGATACCGTGCTTTACAGGCAATAATCCCTTCTTGGAATCTTGCATGTTGAATCGCTTCAACACCATTTTTAAGTATTGACTTTAAGAAAGTCCTATCATTCTTTCAATCTATCTCTATAAATCCAAATTCCAAGAATGTAAGTGGCTTCTCCTAAGTCCTTCATGGAGAAAGTTTTAGATAGCCAAACTTTTACAGTTGTCAATATGACAATATCATTTCAAATTAACAAAATATCATCCACATACAAGACAAGAAAAGTGAGTGCACTCCCACTAACCTTCTTGTACATATAAGGCTCATCTTCATTTTTGATGAAATTAAACGATTTAATTGATTCATTAAAATGATGATTCCAGCTCCTCGAAGCTTGCTTAAGACCATAAATGGATCTCTTAAGCTTATACACTTTGGAACCTTCTTTATATTCAAAACTATTAGGTTGTTCCATGAATATGTCTTCCTTAACATAACCATTAAGGAAGGCGATCTTGACATCCATTTGCCAAACCTCATAGTCATTGTGTGTCGCTATAACTAATAATATCCTAATGGATTTAAGCATGGCTATAAGCGAGAAGGTTTCCTCATAGTCAATGCCTTGCCTTTGAAGAAACCCTTTCGCTACTAACCTTGCTTTTAATGTGTCCACGTTTTCGTCTGAGCCAATCTTTCGCTTGAAAACCCATTTGTTCCCTATCGGTACAATACCCTCTAGTGGATCAATAAGTTTCTAGACTTGGTTTGCATACTTGAAATCCATTTTAGATTTCATAGCTACTAGCCATTTTGAGGAATCTATATCTAATATAGCTTGCTCAAAAGTAGTAGGATCATAACCATGATCAACTTCTTCATGAATGAACAACCCTTGTACATTATCATGAAGAAATCTGTATCTCTCTGGAGGATGAGATGCTCTACTAGATCTCTGAGGTACTTGTGTGGAAATATCATCAACTGGAGTTTGCTCATCATGAGATTGATTAATATCCATTTGATCATTTTGTTGGATTTCTTCGGATGACCTTTCATCCAATATTATCTCTCTTCCTTTGCCACCTTCTTGAAGAAACTTTTTTCTCAAGAAAAATAACATCTCGACTAATAACAATTGTTTGCTTTGTAGGAAGATAGAAATAATATCTTAAACCATCTTTAGGAAATCTAACAAACTTACCCTTTACAGGTCTTTCCTCCAATTTATTTGTTTTTAGTTTTTTAATGTGTGTTGGACACTCCCAAATCTTTACATGTTTAAGACTTGGTTTTCTATTATACCATATCTCATATGGAGTAGTAGGAATAGATTTGGAGGGAACTCTGTTAAGGATATAAATGGCAGTCTGTAATGCAAATCCCTATAAGGAGATAGGCAAGTCGGTATAGCTCATCACAGAATACACCATTTCCAATAAAGTATGATTTCTCCTTTTAGATACACCATTTAACTGTGGCGTTCCGGGAGGAGTTAATTATGATATAATACCATGTTCTTTAAGGAAGTTTTTAACTTCAGTACTTAGGTATTCACCTCCTCGATCTGATCATAGTATTTTAATACCTTTTCCCGTTTGTTTCTCAACTTCACTTTTGAATTCCTTAAACTTTTCAAAAGATTCATATTTATACTTCATTAATTATACATACCCTGACTTGGAAAGGTCATCTGTAAATGTAATGAAATATAAATATCCACCTCTAGCCATTTCACTAAATGGACCACATACATCACTATGTATAAGTTCCAAAACTTTTTTTGCTATTTCATTTTTTCCAACAAAAGTGACCTTGTTATTTTGCCTTGGATACAAAACTCATAAATTGAAATAGGTTCACCACTCAAAGTGTTAAGGATTCCCATTTTCTCCAATTTTGATATCTTATCTTTGGCACTATGACCTAGTCTTAAATGTCAAAGTCATTTTGAACTAGGGTTAATTTTAATCATGGCATTTATATTAGCTATGCTTGGAATTGTATTATTATTACCATTATCTAAATAATAAAGACCATCAAGTACATAACCCATACCAACAATTCTATTATGATAATAGATTATTCAAACATCTTTCTTAAACAATAGTTCATAACTCATACTAGTCATACAAGTTAAAGAAATGATGTTCTTATAAGCATTAGGAATGTACAAAATATCTTTTAATAATAATACATAATCAAAAAGATAGATGAAAGTTGATCCAATAGCTTTGGCCTCAACACTTGCTCCATTTCCTAGCTTTCAGATCACTTCTCCCTTTTCAATCTTCTATTGCATGTCATTTCCTGCATAAAAGTACAAATGTGAGAACTTGCACCGCTATAAAGTATCCAAACCTTTGATGAACCATGTGAAATATTGGAAATCGAACAATTAAAAGACATACGTTCTGAAGGCTTGCCCTTTGACTTATTCTTTTTCTTGCCCTTCAAAGATTTCAAATACTTTGGGCAATTTCTTCTCCAATGTCCACTTTGGTAATAATGGAAACATTTTTCATTGCCATCTGAAGCTACCTTTGTGGGCTTTTCTTTGCTTAACCTGCCACTTGGCTTAAGTTTGGAGGCTTTCTTTTTACTTTTTTTCTTGGTAGTCTTACTACTAGAAGAAGCAACTAAAGCAACCTTCTTACCTAATCAATTAATTAAACATTTTAATTAATTATTATGGTAAACCTTTTATACTTGATTGGTGAAAACTATTGGGTGTGTGACTTTCTAGATTCATGTCTAATTAGTAATGGGATTGAGAAAATATTTTTCCCTACTAATGTAAAATCCCTATTACATCCTTAATCCCATAAGTCATGAGTGACGTCTAGCAAAGTATATCATAACTACCTAATTAGAATGAATGTTAATGGTTGATTACTTAAACATTACATGGAATATTGATCATAATTAACGTGCATTGAAACTCCTCTATTACGGAATCCTGATCTTAGCTAGGGTCATGGATTAGTCAAACCCTAATGTGCTTTGATCATATATCTATATCTTGATTCTAATTCTTGATAATATTGATTCATACTAGAAACTCTTTTTAGTGAATCTTAACTACCTCAGCCAAGGATTTGTTTATCAAGAATAATCAGATAATATAGGATTTCTTCCTTGTATACTCAAGTTAATAGATTCTATCTTGGCGATCACTTATCTCCGTACATAACTAGTTAGAGCTATCACATCCCATATACATTTACATAAATAGCATCAGTATGTAAGCAGTAATAAATCCTAACTACCAGTGTATGAGATACAATGCCCCTCAAGTCAAAGGACTATATGCACAATTATGACCTAGACGATAATTTATTGACTAGCTGTAAAACTCCATGCTATCATCATCTAACGTCACAGATCGACTATTCATCATATGAATATCCATATGTTTGTATCGACAACACTTGTCAAGCAGTATGATACTCACTGCCACTATAACCATAAGTGTCACATATTAATTATAAAAAATAAATAGAGGTGATGGTCTCCTGGAGTTAATGATGCCTAGTCATTAATCCTATGGCCATGAACATTTAAAAAATATTTGTTTCACAATGATTTGTCACTCATATTCTCAACACTTAAGAATCGATCCTCTTATTAAAATACTTAAGGACAATATATATTCAATACAATGGAACAATTTCATTTAGAGAAATATATATTTAATGCCATTAATGGGGATAATGTTTTACATTTACATAAAATACACACTGCTCTAGAGCATATACTCTATCACATTGTGCTTCAGAGATTGGTAAAAAGTGGGTTTGTTACAGCCATTGGATCCAAAACCAATGTTTAATCCTCTACCACTGAGGTTCAACCATAATTCTTACTGCTAGTTCCATCAGTTAGTTGGCTATGACACCAATAATTGCACAAGATTGAGGCATGTGATTTAGGATTTCATTGATAATAAGAAAATCATTGACCTAGAAAAGCCAAGTACTAGGAAGAACCCTTTTCCTAACCATCATGTTATACCTTTACCAAATGTGAACATAGTGGAATCTGGATTGAATGAATAAGCAGTAATGGCTTTTTTCACTTACTTGAATGAGACTAAGGAAGAGAAAAAAGAGAGAGAGAGTAAAAAAAAAAGAAATAAGGGAGAAACACCGAGAGAATATGAGGGAGAAAAAGGTCATTGTTATGACAACTGATTTCTGGGATGACTTTAACCAATCATCTGACATATGAGGTGATGGCTTAGATGTCGAATAAAATATTGACTTTTGGGATCAAAGTGATGAGGAAAAGGAAGACCAAGTAGCTAAAGTTGAGGAACTAGATCAATTTAGGAGTGGGAAAAACTACTTGGGTAGTGAGGATAAGAGAGAAAAAGAAAAGAAAATTGGGATCAAGAGGAAAGACTTGTCTTTAAGCAATTAAAAATGACTCAAGTCAGTGCTAGCATATGGTATCTATTAGCCTTGTCCCTAAAGCACAAGTCGGCAATGGCAGAAGCATTGGCTAGTTTGAGTATCTCTACTAATGCTACACCTGAAGAAATGGTATCATTTTTCAAGTGTAATACCTTAACTTCATGTTAGTTGTGTGTGCCAAGTCTATATAAATAGTGTATGTTAGACACATAGCTATGTATTTAAGTTAGTGATAATTAAGTGTATGTGAGAATTTTTCGCGTTCAAGTTAAACAAGTCTTAAGAGATGAATGGAATGAGTTCGATATAAGAAGGTCTATGTAATACTCTAACATTACATTAGATAAGTGTGGTGAAGACTTGTGTGGGTACTATGAGTTAACTGAGATGAAGTATGCCTAAAGTATAATTAATTATATGAATTAAGTTTATAAATGTGTGTATGATTACATGATGTGTGAATGAAGATATGGAACCTTAAATGACTAGATAAAATAGTTCACAATCTAAAATGAACTCTAAGCAAGTAATGATAATTTAATAAATACACATTTATTTGGAAGGGGAGTGTTAAAGGGAAGTGTAATGAATTACAATGGTAATGCCATTAGGAAGGTTAAATGAAGATTAGAGGCTTAAATTGTCATTAGGGTTTGGTTTAAAGTTAAAAGGAATTGAGGGATGGAATAAGAGAAACTAGGAAAGAGTAAAATGACCATTTAACTAAGTAAAATGAAATATATATATAAAAAAAAAAAGGAAATAAGGAAGGAAGTGGCCAACCAAGTATTTGGCAAATGGACCAATTAAAATGTAACATTTAGCCTAATTTTGACTTTAAAAAGATAAGATTTTCCTAACAAACACTATCTTCCATTCCAATTCTTTAAAGTCTCTTTTTCTCCACCAAATTCTCTC
Organism: Vernicia montana; assembly: GCA_949750685.1. Taxonomy (NCBI): domain Eukaryota; kingdom Viridiplantae; phylum Streptophyta; class Magnoliopsida; order Malpighiales; family Euphorbiaceae; genus Vernicia; species Vernicia montana. Next base: position 16,469 of record CATKHJ010237867.1, read on the forward strand.
AACTCAGAAATATTTCCTTTTCATTTAGAGGGATGGCCGACCATCTAATTCAAGGAGGATAATTCCAGTTAAAGAGGTAATATCTTAAGTTTTAGCTTTCTAATTAATTGCAAGAGTTATATAAGTTGTGTTTGATATACTTTGGTTAGGGATTTGCTAGGGTGGTTTAGCCTAGGGGAGTGTGAGTGTGTTATTGATTTTTGTAAGTTAAAATGGGTAGGAATTGAATTCATTTATATGTTTTAGCGACAAGAATTAATTATAAGACTTTAAATTGATTGTAAGCTATATGCATGAATTCTTAATTTAGGTAAATGTTAGGGTTAGGAGATGGATGATTAGATTTTTTATTTAATGGTCAAAGTTAAGTAGTTAATTGAATTATTTTCATATGCTTAATGATTTGTAACTTCTAGAGGTGGTCAAAGAAGAAAGGATGAACATGATATGTGTAGGCAACCATTATGTTTGATGTAAAGAAGTGGTATAAGTGTATAAAAGCTCTTTTTATTTGAAGTGAGTGAAAAATATACTATTATTAGTGTGTTTTTAAATTTTGAACTTGTAATCTTTATTTAACTACCTAAATTGTGAAATTTCATTTGATAAAGAACCATATGAAATTATTAATTCTATTGAACTCTAATTCTTATTCATCAACTAATTGATGAATATTCATAAATTTATTGAAATCTCCATTTGAATTCCTTGGGATCCTAAGTGATGAGTTTATTGAAGTCTCTTTGATATGTTTATCAAAATTCTATAATTGTCTAATTTAATTTCATATGTGCCTATCATTTTTCACTTGATGAGTTTATTCATTGAATTTCTATATGATGGGCCTATTAAGGCCTCCTTTCAAATGTTCATCACAATTCTATATGTATTATTTGGAAATTTATGTGTTCATTGAAGTCCTACTATGAGTTTGTTGTTGATCTTATTATGATTCTATTAAAATTCATTTTTATGAGTTCTTTAAGCTTTTTAAAGCTCTATATGTATTCATTGAAATTTTTTATTAATAAGTTATTAAAGTTTATCACAATATCTACATGGAAATTATTAATTCATTGCAATCCCTTATATATGGGAATTATGAGTATTGATATTTTCTCTATATGAAATTTTGAGTTTTAAAGTAGAAATCCCCTTACTGATAAGGGGATCATCAGACTGTGTACACACTTTACCCACAAATAGGGTATAATATCTGAACTCTAACTAAGAAGAGTATAATGTCCTAGCCGTGGGACCTGATTAGTCCTGTGCAAGTTTCTTTTTGGCATTGCTCTACAAGAAGAGCCTCTACCTCGGGCATGCAAATAAATCCTTTGCCATTATTTGGTGATGAGTATGCATTAATAACTCCACTCTCACCTACGTGACAGATTTCTACTAAACTAATGATTTATCAAATTATCTACTTGTGTAAATGCTATTGGATTTCAAGATTCATTTGCTGATAATGCATTGATTTCAAAACTCATATTCTATTAAAGCTATTAAATTGTAAGTTTTGTATGAACATATTTTATTTGGTTTCTAAAACTTATTTGTATATAATTATGTTGATACTAAGTTCATTTGTATAAGATCTATTCTGTTGCTTTATGATTTTTTTTTTAATTTATTGACATATATATTTGCCATTGAGCCCAATATCATTGTTCTAGAAGTGTTATATTAATCCAATATTTTCAAAAGTATTACGAGTCACTTGCTATGTGATCTTTCATTTTCAAAAATGATATGAGACATTTACTATTTTGACCCATTACTTCGAAAATGCTATAAATCATATGTTATTTGATCTTTCAGTTGCGTATGTGATGTGCCGAAACGCACACTAACAACTGCAAGTGCACAGGTCGTTATCAAGTAATAAAGTAGTGAGTATGAGTATCGTCTCCACGAGAAATGCTTGTAAGTACTAGCTCAAACTTCAACTATTGTCTAGTGAACAATTGATTGAAAGATAATTAATAATTAAAACTAAACTAAAAGGTGAGAAGATTGAAAGATATAAATAAGAATAAAGCTATCTAGATACGAATCCCCCTA
>CATKHJ010237995.1:0-34245 GCA_949750685.1 Vernicia montana
TTCCTAATCTCTTACCTTGAGCCAATTCACTAACTTGACCGTCGGAGTGGCTTTGCTAGGCACCCCGCCTAGCCCACTTGACTCTTGTTTCTTCTTACAGGTCGCATAAAGTTCTATTCAAACTTAACTAAAGGTGAACTATTCTGAACGATCTCACTTCAGTTAGAATCAGCTTCATCAGATATAATATATTTTTATTATTTTTTCAATTGATTCATTTATTTTCTTTTTATTAATATTTAAAATTATTAAAAGGTAATATTTAAATTTAATAAAAAAAATAATAGCTTGCATATGTTAAAATATTTTTAAAAAATATAAATATAAATTAAAAATATAACCAAAATTCATGTAAAGCGTAGACTCATGACTAATTAATCTAAAACTTAATTTGAATATAATTCAACATAAAATAACTTTTAGGAGTTAAATTGAAATCCTCATTATACTAAAACTTTTATATTTTATTTTTGTTAGAACTTAAAAGAAAAAGAAAAAGGATGATGAGAGAGAAGTAATTAAGGGCATTACTGAAAAATAATTATAGAAAATTTTAATATTTTTGTATAATTTAAATTAATATATATAATAAATATATTTTTATAGGTTGAAAGCTTGTCTTGTTGATCTTATAATCTCTTTTAAGAGTGTGAAAAGTGAAACATCTCGAATTCGAGTATTCAAAATCACAAATATTTATTACAAATAATGTATTTTTGTTAGATACTTTGCTCCGTAGTACTACATAAAAAACAAACTTGAAATCTTTCAAATTACCATTGTTAAATGTTCTTATTTAATAGCTAAATAAAAAAAATTGAAATTCATAAAAATTAATTTTTCAAAGCCATATACTTCATCCGTCTCAATTTGATAGTCCACTTTGAGTTTACACACAAATTAAAAAAGTCAGTTATTTTTAGTTGATATCCTTAATTTTTGTCACTTTCTTCCTAAAATATTCTTATTAATTTTTTTCGTAAGTCACACCCACTAAATACTTTATTAATGATTATTTAGTGATATTCAAATATAAAAACATCTTGGAACTCAAAATAATTTTATTGAAAAAATAATTTCAAAGTCAAAGAAATAGAATATTTATTATTAGTGATGATATTTATGTTAATTAATGAAATGTATTTTAGATAATTACTAGTTAAACTAATAATTAAAAAAAAATACTATATTTTAGAACAGATAAAAAAGAAAAAGATATTGATAAATGGCTAGAATCTAGTTGGCTATAATTGCATTAATTACTTTCAAATGACTAAACTATCATTTTTAACTATAAAATGAGTAACAACACTCTCTTTTAATACTCTTCCTTTTATTGGTCCAAAATATTTACTCATTTCAATAAAAACTTATTATCTATATAAAATTTAATATAATTATATTTTACTTTCTCTCTCTTCATAATGATTAAAATATTAAAACTTACATTATTCTCTATCCTCTTCCATTCTATATTTCATTTTTTGTCCATGTATACTATGTTTTTTCCCTATTCTTCTTCCTTCTTTATTTTTTTTCATTTTTTTATTATTTTTTTTCCAAGTGTTGGTAATTGAAATTTTTATTTTTTTCATCTTATATTGTGACCGGTCTCTCAATTAATCTCAAAAAATATTTAACTAACTAACTATTTTTTTTTTGCACTAATAACTAACTTTAAAATGCCAATACCAAGAAAAGTTGTAGGCTTTTTCTTTTATTTTTAGTAATTTTAATAGAATTTGTCTGATTTATTAAAAAAAAAAAGGTAAACAAGTAACTTGACAAAAAAGAAAAAAAAGCATTGGTTGGCTTAATCAGGTGGTGTATTTTTTAATTTGATAATAGATTTATGTGCAATATATATTTGCTACTCACAAATTTGAAAATTTTATTTTAGAAGAGAACTAATATAAATGAATAAAAATGATGGTTAGTGAAAATAATATATATGTAAAACCGATGTACGTACATATAGAATTAGCAATTGTTTAGTTTTGTATATATATTTTTTTATTTTTTATTATTTAAATATTAATAATAACAATATAACAAAATAAGAAATTAATTTTAATTTAAGAAATAAATAAATAATTAAACTAGAAAATTATTTTAATTTTATTTGATGTGCAATAATAAATAAAATTAAAGAAATTAAGTGGTTATATATATATATATATATATATATTTTAATGGACATCAAAACTAATATAAGTAGCATGATTGACAACTCCATAAATAAAAATATCGAATCAAATGGTATACATAAATAAAATGACTTGAAATCTATTTTTTGCTAAATTTATTAAAATTGAAATTGTTAATAGTTAGCGGAGATGAAAAAAATGATTTTCAATTTTTTAATGTTACAAATGAGTGGTATCATAGTTAGCTCTTTCTTTTACTCTCTCTCTAATTCATCGTATATTACTATGATTTATGGAAGCAAAAAAAAATCGGGTAAAAAAATAATTTAATCAATTTATGAGTTAAAATGATTAATTGCTCTCACCTATAAAAACTTGATATAAAAATATCAAAAAATATTAATAATAATAATAATAAACTCTACTTTTTTCTCCAATCTCTTCTATCCTACGAGGAAATAGTTTATCATTGTTTATATAAATATTAATTATACTAGTAAAGTTAGCTTATTTTTTTTTTAAAAAAAATTACTTATAGGGTATGAGGTAAATAATTATTATTTTTTTATTATTATAATGAACTTAATCATATACTTGCATACCCATATGTACCTCTATATTTATATAATTGCAAATTAACAAAAAATAATACTCACCAAAATAGCAAAATAAATATATAAAATTAAATATGTCACATAAAAGTGTATTTCGATGATGATATGTATTTTGATAATGAAGTTTTACCAAAAATTAAAATCACACATATTAGATAATATGACTCATATTATTGCAGAAAAATTTATCAGAATATTATATTATATAACAATGTGATGAATTCAAATTAATTATTTTAAACAAAATATATCACTTTTTATAAAATGTATACGTAAAAAGTTTATCTATACAAAATTTTGAATGAAATTTTTTTATTTTAATAATAATAATAATAATGACAAATATGTAAAGTAAAAACATAAATGAATTATATTTAATGACATGATATTAATATATACATATAACCACGTAAATTAAAAAAAATTTTAGTCAAAAAATATAAAAAATTAATTGTAAATGAAAAGGAATATTGGAGAAATTTAAAATATCTAAAGTAGATTTAATGTAGGAATGGGACGGGACGGGGCGAATTTTGAGATTCTAATCATATTATTAGTGATGATATTTATGTTAATTAATGAAATGTATTTTAGATAATTACTAGTTAAACTAATAATTAAAAAAAAAAAAAAAGACTATATTTTGAAGCAGATAAAAAAGAAAAATAAGACTATTAATTTTAGGTTTAGACACCTACATGGCGTGCTACTATTGGAAATCGGACGAACAGCACTCAATATTACTGCATCCAAGCTTTGCCTCATAAGTTCATGTTCTATTCTCTAGAAATTTCCCAAAACCCTAAAACCCGAGCGCGCTCTCTATCACTGATCACCACGACAGCTACTACCACTGCAAGTTCCACAACCACCGCAAAGCCATGGCTCTGCAATCTGTCCGCCTCCGTCGAACTCTAACCTCACTCTCCTCTCTACATCGCTCTCTCTTCTCTCCAATCTTCCTAACTTCTTCTCCTCCTCCTCCTCTCCCCAAAAATCCCTTTTCTCCCTCGCCGTCCGTACAATTTCCGGCCTTTTCCCTCTTCCAATCGCGGCCGTTCACAGGGTCGCGGGTGTCTCTCTCTTCTTCGGAGAAAAAAGAGTACAGAGTGTACAAGGAGGGAGATGAGATCACCGAGGACATGGTGCTTTTTGAGGGTTGCGATTTCAATCACTGGCTGATTACCGTGGATTTCCCAAAAGATCCGAAGCCCACACCTGAAGAGATGGTTGCCACTTACGAGCGGATCTGCGCTGAGGGACTCAGAATCAGGTAATTCTAGAATCAACGATTGCCAAGACCACAGACATTCTTCAATTTGTGATTTAAATTGGCTGATTTTGAATCATTTGATGGTTTCAGTATTGAGGAGGCAAAGAGGAAAATATATGCTTGTAGCACCACTACTTATCAAGGGTTTCAGGTTTTGATGACAGAAGAGGAGTCAGAAAAGTTTAAAGGTCTCTTTTTTTGTGTAATCTCCTGTTGTTTTAATAAACTACTATTTGTTTAAGGTCTGGATGCTTACGACTTTTTTTATTCTTTAAACAGACATACCTGGAGTTGTTTTTGTATTACCAGATTCTTATATTGATCCACAGAACAAGGAGTATGGAGGTGAGATTTTCTCCTTGCGAAATTGTATTTTACTTGCACTATGTCTTGTACTATGTTTGGGTGGAGGGTAATTGGGGAGAGGAACATGTACTGGAATAATGGAATTGGAGGGTACTAACTAATTTCAACTTCATCCCCCCTCCCCTCCCCTCCCCTCGTAGAAATAATAAAATAAAATAACATGAAAGGAAGAGAAATGTTAGGGTAGAGGGAAGGAGAGGACTGGCTGTAATTTTGTCGTCTTGGTTTTCAGTTAAAGGTCATATGCGAATCCAACTTTTTATATGTAATTTGGTACATTGTGTTGAGTTGCTGAACTTTTGACTTAAATTGTTCTGCTTCCCAGGAGACAAGTACGAAAATGGAATAATAACACCAAGACCGCCTCCCATTCAATTTAGGAAGGGAGGAAGATTCAATGACAGGAATAGAAACCCTTCCCAACCAAGATATGACCAGCAAGGAAATCCATTGCCAGATCAACCTGGGAGACCTCAATACAGTCAACAAGGATATAATCAAGGTGGTGGGAACTATGGAACTCCACGAAATTACCCACCACAGCAAAATTACAGTCCTCCAGGACAAGGAAACAGAATGCCAATGAACAACAGGGATTATGCTCCTGGAGGAAGTGATACTTATCAGACAAACAGAGGCTCGTATCAGGGTTATCCCCAAGACCAAAGAGGAGGCCAGTATCAGGGTTCCTACGGCCAAGGGCAGCAGAGAGGTTATCCCCAAGGAGGTCAATATCAGGGTTCCTACGGCCAAGGACAGCAGAGAGCCCAAGGAGGCCAATATCAGCAGGGAACACATTATCCTCAAGATCAAAGGGGCTTCCAACAAGGAGATCAGAGGGATTTAATGGGAGATAGAAGAAACTTTTCTCCTACACATACTGGAACTCCTGGGCAGGATGCAAATACTGGCTATGTGCAGGGCTACCCAGGTGAAGGTCAAAGGTTTTCACAAATGGAGCAGAGGAACATGCAAGGAGAACAGGCAAATTATGCACCAATGGGACAATCAAGGATAAACCAAGTAATTACACTTCCTTTTAAAGTAATTAATTAGAACCTATTTTTAAGAGTATAAGTTCCATAGCTGGTGGTAAAGATGAAAATCATTTAGGTAGCTTTCAAATATGTGCCCATGACAAGCAGGGTAGTCTTGCAGCAAGAATAAGAGATCCTTTTTTATATCTTTCCTCGTATTTGTAGGCAAGGCTATATTGAGAAATGATGATAGCGTATGGGTTATCTAGATAGCTAGAAATAGGCTCTTATCAGTCTTTTAATTGCTACTATCTCACTTGGTAAATTTCTCCACTCTTGAATTCAGAAGTACATTGGTTAAATCTTTCAGGGCTCTGTGAAAATTAGCAACTTTAATAATAGGTGATAATTTCCTTTTGCTATCCTCACATTTTCTTTTTTAATTTGTCGGTTGTGCAGGAAAAATACTAGGAGACTATATGGTTCTTCGAGGCAATGGATAGAAGAGAATTGTAAATCTTTTACTTGGTCATCCTCATGAGCAAGGGATACAATGTAGAACCCTTTTGAAGTGTGTCGCGTTAAATAGTCCTACCTTTTTGTGGTTACCATTAACTAGCTTTTCCTATTTGATGTAAGAACCTGGAATCAGTTTTTTGAGACTACACACATTATTGCACTTGATGTATCTGCGACATACGTATGCTTGCTCTTGTTGGTATTCCTTTTTCTTTCCTCTCCCTTGTTATCTCTTTTTTTCCTTTGATTATATAAAAAACGAGCTTCAAATGCAATGGTGGAAGAGGATCTTCCTAACTTGCTTTGCTTAATTGTATAGTCCTCGAACAATTTTTGCCTGCTGGTCTCTTTGTTTGTGGCTGTGTTGCGGCACCCATTTATTCTTAAGCTTACCTAAATGCAAAGTTATGACTTTCTTATGACTAATTTTCTGTGGAGAATATAGATGCTTGATTTTGGGAAGTTGTTTCTGCCACGTTACACCATTGGTTTAGGCCAACCAAATTTGAAAAAAAATATTATAAATCAGTTGATTGGATTAATCACTTTTTTAATTTTAAACCACATAATTTTAAAATTAAACTAAACAAAACCAAATATAATAACTGAATGAAATGGATGGATTCAGTTGAGAAATTCAGTTCTAACCAACCGATGAAGTCACCTTGATTCAATCCTATGTAGGACGGTCCACCTTATTATTCAATAACCTGTAAAAACCGTTTATGTTGTTCTAGTTGGGCAGAGACGAGAAAAAAAACAGACTTTCCATTGGTTTGCTTGAAAATTTCCCGCTATTTTCGCTTCAGCTTCTCTCTCTTCTCCTCCTGGTGGTGGTGGTTGTTCTGCTTCTGCCCCGATTCTCTCTATTCCTCTCTCTCTTTCTCAAGAAAAAGAAGGAAAAAAAGAAAAGAAGTCCAATTTTACGTTTTGCCTTATCTTCTTTCATGTCCATCCTCTGATCCTGCGTCTCTTCTTCGCTTCCCTGTCCTCAGGTAACCATAATAATAATGATAACAATAATCTTCTAAATTTCATAGTTTTTTTTTATAACTTTTTTTGGGATTGATGAAACATTCTGAGGGTTTTATTTATTTTTTGTCATTGAATTTGCTATATTCTTATATGGCAAAAAAAAATTTGTTATATTCTTCATAATTGTGGGTTTTCACATTTTTCTTTAATGCTAATTTATATGGGTTTTCGATGTTTTTGATAAAAGTTCTGATCTTTATATGTTTAATGGTGGTTGTGGGATTGTATTTTGTGAAAAAACATTAACAAATTTAAAGATATTATGGTTAATGCAATAGTTTTTACTGCAATTGAAATTGATCTGCATTTTGCTTAGAGTTGATGCTCTTTATTGATTTATATAAGAAAAATGAAAACCTATGAAAAAAAAGGAGGAGGGATTCTTCAGGTTTTGTATTGTGTTACTATTCACTCTAATCATATTGGAACAAATTCTGGACTCTAAAAGCATTATATTGTAGTATCCTTTTGGATTGCTCTTTTTTTTTTTCTGAATTATTGATGAGTTCTAATTAATTACTTTTCCATACAAAGTCCCTTCGCATCTGGTTTAATCTTCTTATCAACTGTCAAAGAAATAGATGAAGATGGTAAATTGAAGAGTTGAATTCGACATCTTTAATTAGGTTGCTTTTATCACATTGGCAATATGCATGTGGTAGGAAGATAGATGCCAAAAGAAGTGCATATATATTGGTTGAAAAATGTATATCCTGGTTGCATAATTTGGAAGATAATGCTTACACATTACATAGGTCAATGTATTTTGAATCGTAATTCTGCCTTTGCTTAGGAATGTGCAACCCTACTGTACCATTCTGTTTTTTCTTTTTTAATCATGGGTGCTTTCTTGAATATATGAACACCATTGAAAATTAAAGGGATTTTATTAGCCATCAAAGGACCATATCCTCAAATGGGTTATGTTCCAAATGTCTCACATGTGGGGAACTTTATCTTGATGTGGGTAGATGAGACATTGTGCACCTCTCTCCCACTAGCAGTTAGCTTTCAGGGGGCAAATTCTCCTTAGGCACTTATCAATATGGCTTCAACTCCTTGAGAAAATAACTTCCTCAATCTGGGTTCGCCAATGTAAAGAATAAAGGGCAGCAAAGATTTCCCTAATTTGAGTTCTCTAGAGCTTTTGAGGGCTTTAGAATACATTTGCATAATCTTCATCAACATTAAATCACTCCTCTTGCTGTAGAATAAGGCAAAATTTCTAGTTTGAACATCTTGCTAACTTTAAAAACTTCACTTGCTACTAAGCTCGAGCAACTATTCAAATTAACACTTGTATGCTTAATAACCATGATCTTCATAGTTTTGTTCCTTGAATATATGAGTGAGTGGTAGTGTAAGTTGTTCATATGTAATATGATCATCCTCCTCGTTTTTTTTTTTTTAATGTTTCTTTTCTCTATGACATTTCAGGAAGAGACGATTTATGGATCAACTTATGGGGACTGTGACCTCTGATTGATAAATTTATAAATCTGTATTTCATCTTGCCTGAATGGTTGATTATGATCCTAGGACCTTCTATCAAGCGGTGAAGTGCATAAGCTTTGAGATGTAGATACAATCATGCCAGTCATAATTGAATAACTGGATGAATCTTTCATATGTTTAGAAAAGACATGTTTGTTTCTCTACTGGTACTTCATAGTATGTTAGGTTCTAATCTATGAATCATGGACCTCTATTAAGCAAAAATTAGATGACAAAACAATTTGATATTTGCTTAGTTAACAAGTCAGAATGGGCAGTGCTAGTAATGATTCCCCGAATGCTCAACCTACTGGGGTTGTGGCTTCTGTCGAACCTACTATTTTGCATGGTGAATTGGATGTGTGGATCATTGAAGCTAAATCTCTCCCAAATATGGATTTACCTGCAGAGCATATTAGAAGATGTTTTACTGTGTTTGGATCATGCACAGATCCATGTGGAACGAGTCGTTTGAACCACTCAGCCAAACATTCAATGATTACAAGTGATCCTTACGTATCTGTTTGCCTTTCAGGGGCAACAGTAGCTCAAACTAGAGTAATTGCTAATTGCGAGAACCCATTATGGGATGAACATTTCTGTGTGCCAGTTGCACACCCTGTTGTAAAAGTGGAGTTCCATGTTAAGGATAATGATATGCTTGGGGCTGAACTAATTGGGGTAGTAGAAATACCTGTCGATAAAATCATCTCAGGAAATATAATTAATGATTGGTTTCCTATCATAGGTCATTATGGGAATTGCTTGAAACCTTATCCTGAATTACACATTTCCATTCAGTATAAGCCAGTTGATCAAAACCCTTTATATGAAGATGGTGTTGGTGCTGGACCGGATTATGCAGGAGTTCCTAATACATACTTCCCACTCCGCAAAGGAGGGCACGTGACTTTTTATCAAGATGCACATGTACCTGATAATATGCTTCCTGAAATTTTACTTGATGGTGGAAATGTTTTCAAGCATAATAAATGCTGGGAAGACATTTGCCATGCTATCTTGGAAGCCAACCACCTGATATATATTATTGGGTGGTCAATATATCATCCTGTCAAGCTTGTGAGGGAGCCAACAAAATCACTACCTAGTGGGGGAGAGCTGAACTTAGGAGAGTTATTGAAGTACAAGTCACAGGAAGGGGTCCGTATCATTTTGCTGATATGGGATGACAGAACTTCACATGACAAATTTTATTTGAAAACGGTAATATTCATGAACCTGAATATATGTTGCAAACTCTCAAACCTTTCCGCTTCTTATTTTCATTTATTTATTTTATGATGGCAGGAATGTGTAATTGTTGATACCAAAAAATTTCAGATTGACATCACTTTTGTTCAGTTAAGTTATATATTCACTTTGTTCAATGTGGTCTTGAGTGCAGGAAGGTGTCATGCAGACCCATGATGAAGAAACTAAAAAATATTTCAAAAACACTAGCGTCCATTGTGTTCTTGCACCTCGTTATGCCAGCTCTAAGCTTAGCATTTTCAAGCAACAGGTGTGGAACACTTATATTTGGATTTCAAACTTCAATGTAATTAGATGTTATTAATGTATGGCTGTAATATGGCTGTGACAGTATTTTTATTCATCATATCTCTAATTTGAAACATAATTGTTTTATTGTTTGGTTTTCGATTTTATTCTTTGACTCATGTGAATCCCTCTAGTCCAGGTTGTAGGAACCCTTTTTACACATCATCAGAAGTGTTTGGTTCTTGACACTAAAGCTTCTGGAAATAAACGGAAAATTACAGCTTTTATTGGTGGCCTGGATTTATGTGATGGCAGATATGACACTCCCGACCACAGGCTTTTCCGTGATCTTGACACAGTCTTTGAAAATGATTATCATAATCCTACATTTCCAGTAAGTGACTACTTCACATCTCTAGAACTCTCTACATGATTGATCTGTATTTTCTAAGCTTGGTTAATAGTGTTGAACACTATCCTAGCTTTGTTCCACTAGCACAGTTAGTGTCCATAATCTGCTAAAGATCAGATGAAGAAGGTATATTGAGATGTGATGCAGTACATTCTTATTGTACATTACATAATGACATACAAGTTGATCAGGGACGGACTGAATTGGAGTCCAGCAAGGGTCATCTCCCCAACACACACACACACTTTCAGCCATAAGTTTTGCACATTTTTTTTTACTATTAAAAGATATATATGTAAAATAATGGATGAGTTGATGTAATGAGTGGGTGAGTTTTAGTATGAAATAAATAATCAAATTATACAATCCATTTAAAGTTAGAAACAAAATAAAATGGCAACAAGAAAAAAATCCCTTCAAGAATAACAAAATGGCATTCTCAGGAGAATTAACATCAATATTCACCATATAACTAAAAGAACAAAGATGTTGATGCTTATGCTCTTGAGAAAGTGAAACCAATAGGAGAGATTTTGAAATTGTGCAACATGCAATTTGTGTTTTAAGTTCAAACTAAACATTCCTAAATTTATGATGAACAATTAGCAACATTAGAGAAGGTAAGAAGTGCAGGAAGTGCCAATGAAATATTAACTGATTGGTTGTATCTTCATCTTTTCTTTATGTGATGAATATCATAAGGTGCTGTCATCCTTTAGATGTGTAAGTGGCAATTTTTTTTTTGTTGCTAATGATCTATTAGGGTCCATTGTGCATCTCTTTAATCATTTGCTTTGTACTCATTTATCATGTTGATGGTAAAAATGACGAGTCACTGCTCAAGAAACAGAAGTGGTGTGATCTTATAATATGTTGTTGACAATTGTGTTTTGTTATTTGTCCAGTCGAATGCCAAATGCCCAAGGCAACCATGGCATGATTTGCACTGTAAAATTGAGGGCCCAGCAGCATTTGATGTATTAACAAATTTTGAACAAAGGTGGGGGAAGTCAAAATGGCGTGACTTCAGGCTCAGAAAGGTTACTTATTGGCGTGAAGATGCATTGCTAAAGTTGGAACGTGTTTCATGGACATCCACTCCCTCCCCTGGTCCTGATGGTGACAAAAATGTGCGCGTCACTGATGAAAAAGATCCTGAGAATTGGCATGTGCAGGTGGGCTGGAAATTGTATTATTGAAGATTATTTACTCACATTTACCCTTTGGATATAAGCCTAGACAAATTATGATGAATGTTTTTCTCTTTTGTAGATATTTCGGTCTATTGACTCAGGATCTGTAAAAGGATTTCCCAAGGCCATCGAGGAAGCTGTGGCTCAGGTTCGCACTAGATTTATGTAATACTTGCTTATAGTTATATGGAGTCGAGCATTTTTCTTAATTAGTGAAACCAAGTTTACATTAATTAACTTGTTTGTAGGTTTAAATTTATGTGAAAACATTCCAAGTGAAATCTACCTTAATAACTTTGCTTCTTTTATGCAGAATCTGGTGTGTGGGAAGAACCTGAAGGTAGACAAAAGCATTCATACAGCATACATAAAAGCAATAAGATCAGCACAACATTTCATATACATTGAGAATCAGTATTTTCTTGGATCTTCCTACCATTGGCCATCATACAAAAATGCAGGTATATAAACCACATGGCCATTATTTTTCTTCAGTTAAGTAGTTTTCTAATTTTTTACTGCTGCATAAATTTGACACTGTTAATATTACAGACTTTAGATCTCATGAATGATATATAAGTGCTTTTTAGTTTCTTTTTCTGTTTAGCTTCATGCATTATATGTGGAAATGATATTTATCTTTTACCTCTTTAAGCAGGTGCTGATAACTTAGTCCCTATGGAACTGGCCTTGAAAATTGCTAGCAAAATCAGTGCAAATGAGCGTTTCTCAGTGTATGTAGTAATACCAATGTTTCCAGAGGGTGTCCCTACTAGTTCTTCTGTACAGGAGATTTTGTTTTGGCAGGTTAAACTGATTTCCCTTTTGTGTATGCCAACATCAATTTTCATGTTATGTTTCTGCTTATTACATGGTAGTTCTCTAGATTCATATTATTTCTGTGTGGCTAAGTGTTGTCATTATTTTTCGCACCAATTCTTTATTTAGCATTTGTGTTGCAAATGAAAGTTCTTCTTCTTATTTCCCCTTCCCCTCTTTGAGAAGGAAATTCTAATCTGACATTTCTGGAAGCTAATTATTAGATATTTGGACATGGATCAAAGTCCATTTTTCTCTGCATATCTTTGCATGTTAAGTATCAAGATCTGTGATCTATGAAGCTCATATGAGTATTAAATGACTGCAGGGGCAAACAATTTCCATGATGTACAAGATTATTGCTAAGGCACTTGAAGAAGCAGACCTTTCTGTTCAGTATCGTCCACAAGACTATTTAAACTTTTATTGCCTTGGCAAACGTGAAGCTTATTCTGCACGCAATTCTTCCCAAATAAATCAGCAAACTGAAAACCGTTCATTGGTATGCTTGTCTTGTCTATCTTAGGAACTATATACAAGGTTGCTTTTGCCATTTATTTTCAAACACAAAATTTGGTGTAGGGCTGAGCACGGTTCGGTCCAATCCGGAGATTTGAAAATCTCTGGGATTGGACAAAACTTCGGGAATTTTGATTTGTGGAGAACCGGAACCGGAACCGGAACCGAAATAAAAAAATCTTTGTATTGTATTGTCCCGAAAATTTCAGGACAATACAATTCGGGAATTGGATATTTCGGTTCCGGTCCAATTCAATGCAATACGGAGATTCGGAAATCTTGAAAAAAAAAAAAGAAAAAAAAATATATAATTTGTTAATTTATATGAACAAAAACAATCAAATTCTAGAATTTATCAATGATTTTAAACAAGAAAAAATATAATTACTGTAAAAATATATAAATATAATTATATTAGTATTTTACTTAATTCAAATAATTTTAATATTGACTTATATACTACTTAAAGCTAATAAATAATTTCTTTATAAGTTATAACAACTTTTAACTTTTTATACAAACTATTAACCTATTACAAATAATTTCTTATTGATAATATATTACAGAGATGTTAATTAATAAAAAAATATTTTTAAAAATTAAAGTATTAGATACTAACAAAATTTTAATCTAAAATTTTATTAGTATCACATAAATATAATTATAATTAAAATGACAATATTACTGGACTTAGGTGGTATTTGGTAAAACTGAAAATTAAGTGCTGAAAATTTAAGTGCTGAATTTTAAGTGTTGAATAAAATAAGTGATATAATTTTTAAATAGTAAAAATATTTAAAAATTGAATCACTTATTGCATTCAATATAAATTTTAAGTTAAAAATTTTGACTTATTATTTTAAGTGGTTTTTGACTTAATTTAGATTTTTAAAACGTAATTATCAAACAAATTTAAAACGATTAAGTGCTGAAAATTTTAATTTTAAGTGCTGAATGATGTTATCAAACACTACCTTAATTTTTAGTTTTACCAAACACCATCTTACTAAATACCACATTAATTTTCAGTTTTACCAAATATGGTGAATAATTAAGTAACTTTTAAATATGGAAAAGTATTAATTAATTACTTTTCAAAATATAATAATTTATTTTTTTTATAATTGTGATTTAGGGATAAAATTAAACTAAGTTTTCAATTTGGGTAGAATTGACATAAAAAAGAGCAGGGTATAATTATAAAAATATGCAAAATTTAGGATAAATTTATTTATTAAACCTATATTCTATACCAAAGTTTGATTAATTAAAGATTAAGAAAAATATATTTTCTAAAAAAAAATACTTATATATTAGATATAATAAAAGAATAAAAACAAAAAGAGATTTCAACGTCTTTGGGCCAAAAAAAAAAAAAAAAAAAAAAAGAGATTTCAAAGTAATTTCCCAATTGGGGGATCATTGAACGCATTAACCATCTTTTTCTCTATTGTCATCTACAGCTAGAGTTTCAACAACACAGCTGATTTCCTCTCTCTCCTTGTGAATTTTACATACTAGGTAAGATCATGGAACAGTACTGATTTAGATTTCGTTTCATGGGTCAGCTTTTAATTTTAATTTTACATTAATTTTAGTAATTGATTCTGTTCTTTCATATATCTGCAATTGAACCTATCCTTGAATTCTCTTGAAAAAGAGAAATTAGGGTTTTTCAGAACCAGGTCTAAGATCAATAACATTATTGTAAAAATTTAATTTTTGGTGTGCCTTTGTTACTTGATCTTTGCGGTACAACAGAATATTATGAACACTTGATTTGAATAATTTTTTTTTTGTTTGTTTCAGTAACTGATTTAGCATATTAATCTTATATTAGTCCTTGATTTATTTTTCTTTATATTGTAATTAGATGGTATCACAAGCCAGATTTCGCGTATTTCAAGGATTTGATAGTAATTGCTGTTAATTCTGACAGGAACTTCTAATAACAAATTTCTTTCATTTGTAATTATGAGAGGAATCTTTCCAAGAGATGATGGAAATAGGACTAAATTTGCACGAAGAAATTCAAGGTTATGGAGATTGGTACAGGAGAGGAGAGACTCACAGGCTGTGAAGTATAGAGCTTGTGAAGGGGACTATTTTTCTGGTGATTTGGTTTTTCAATTTCTTGTTCTGCTTCCAATCAAATCTCTTGTTAGATTAAGTTGTGTGTGCAAAACATGGTTTAATTTGATCCATTCCTCTGCTTTTGCTGAGGCTCACTTGCATCTCTCTGAAAATACCCTTATCT
Organism: Vernicia montana; assembly: GCA_949750685.1. Taxonomy (NCBI): domain Eukaryota; kingdom Viridiplantae; phylum Streptophyta; class Magnoliopsida; order Malpighiales; family Euphorbiaceae; genus Vernicia; species Vernicia montana. Next base: position 15,126 of record CATKHJ010237995.1, read on the forward strand.
GTCTTCAGTCAAAACCTCAATATTCAATCCCCAATCCCTTCTCTATTGATATGGTGGTTGATCTACCGCAGTTTTCAATCTTTCCTTCAGATTCACCAAAAAAAGGAGAACGTTTCTTGCATTTTCTTGAAGTCCAAAATTACAAGATCAAGATTGTGGAGCTGAACATAACTTGCTCTGGCAACATTCTTGCTTCTTGTGATGGCCTAATCTTGATTGAACTGAAAAATGATAAAGGCATAGTAGTAATGAATCCAATGACAAAGAAGCTAATTAGATATCCTGTTGGTACCATTTGCCCTCTTTCTAAAAAGCACGAGTCTTATGGATTTATGTACAGCAATCGCGAAGGGAAGTACAAAATTGTGCATTTGTTTCTTGATAAGAGATCATGTGTTGGGTGTGAGATACTAAGTGTTGGTTCAAAATGTTGGAGAGCAGTGGATGGTCCATCTTTAGATTCTGTGAGAATGTTTCATCAAGATTCAGTTTCAGCAATTGGGGCTTTGCATTGGATTACTGGTTCAAATATTAACTACATTGTGTCTATGGATATTGAAAGTGAGAGATTTTTCACAATCACTCTTCCAAGTACTTACAAAATTTATGATAGGATTATAGAAATGTGGGGATTTTTAGGATTGATCACTCATTCTGGGAGCAGAAAGATGGATGTATGGATCTGCACAGGCTTAAATGGGGTAGAAGATTGGAGCAAACAGTATACAATACTTCTGGACTCTGTAAAAGTTGATTTGGTTCCTGTAATATCCTCAAGAACTGCCAGAGAAATTGTCTTTAAGAGCAAAAGAGACTCCTGCTATTATGTTTATGATTGTGAACATCAGGAAATTGAGAATATTGAGATGGAAACAGAACCTGGCTTGCACCGTGGTACTTACTTACCTTTTGTAAATAGCCTTATTTCCTGGGAATATCCTAGAGACTTGCAGTAAGAGCTCACCTTTTTTCCTTTTCTTTTTCTGTTTGAATAATTTACTAAGTTACAGCAAGGTTGATTAGTATTTTATAGTTTTGAAATGGAAATGTTTATATGGTTAATAAAGTGTAGAGTGAAAATTTTGTTGCCTCTTTTTGCATTGAAGTTCCTGGCTGCTCATCATTCAATGTCTCTCTGTAGTCTGTTCTAAATGAATTCTACACTTCAAATTCATTTATACCAAATAGGGGTAACTCATTCCAATATTCTAAGTACAAAGCTAATTATATAAGCATCTATAATCTTGGAGATAGAAGCATTACACCTTTTTATCCATGTAAACTGGCATCTTGTATTTCCGTATAGATTTCCTCTGGTTCTTAGTACTCCTTCGAAAATACCTGGCTTAGCCTTGCAGAATGTGACTATAGAAATACAGAAAGTGAATCAATTATAACATTAAAATTATGTTGTGAAAGTATGTTGATAGAAAATTTGAAAGTGTAATTACATAAGGTAAATGAAAATTTTAAAAAAATAATAATAAATATTGAAATAAAAAAAAAATAAAAAAAAAAAAAAGAGACAAAGATGCCTCTAAGAATACTAATAAACCAAATAGTGTAAATGCTAAATGATTTGTTAGTCTAATGTGGATTTTTTTTTTTTTTTTTTTTTTTTTTGTAATTTGGTTTGATTTCAGCTGTAGCTTGAAATTGATATCCTACGGTCCTCAAAACAAATGCAGCCCTACTGAATCAAAAGCTTATTGGAATCTACACGTCTTGTTTTTGATTGTTGTTATCCAATACTTAAAAAATTATATATTGGAAACATAATTGATGTGACAATATTTGTTTTTTCTTAAATCATCAAAATAGCAATGAGAGTCACTTTCACCCTTTCACTAATGCAACCATTTCTTTCTTATTTAATGCTAATTCCAAAACACTAGCAACATTCTAGTGGATTTTAAATCTATTTTGGAAAAAGGAGTAAAATAATTTTTCAAAGTAGTGAATTGGAATTGCATAGCAGAGCATCATTGCCAACTAGTAATGTCTGTAAATAGTAATGCATATATTATATAATCCCCACTATCGATAATGAAAGTTAAAGATCTTTATCTTTAATAAAGTTTGGAACATGTTTGTCTTGTAAAGGCCTACAGTAATAGCACCCAAATCACAAAAGCTCATTCCCTAGTCAGAATAATGATAATTAGTAATTAAGAAGCTCTTATTAAAGGAAGTTCTTATTATTCGTTTAAGCTTAATTATAAGAAGTATTGATATTCTGAAAAAGGGTTGGAAATGGAACTGGAAGAGGCTAAAGAGTTGGGTGAAGGAGATAAAACAGAAGAGACCAATTTAGAAAGGCTTAAATCATATCTGTATTCAATATTTATGGCATTCTCCACTGCTGCTTTCAACATAGTTTCAATGGTCTCCCTAGATAAAGGCATGAGTCAGTATACACTTGTGACCTATGGATATGCTTTAGGAACTATAACTACTGCTCTTCTTGCATTTCTCTTTGAAAGGTTTGTTCTTTTTGTCATCTTCTATACTACTTTGCTTTGCTTTACTGCTTACTCTTTAATAAAGGCCAATTTGACATTCTTGAATAAATAATTTTTATTAAGAAGACCCAAAATAACTCGATTTGATTAAGGAATTAACCTTCCCAATTCAATTCAAACATAACTCATTTGATCCGAAATAAATTATTAATTTAAAAATTTCAAAGTTATATTTGGAAATTAATAAGAAGAATATTGAACCCAATTTAATTGAAGCCTGCAAATGCATCTAATTTAACCCAAAATTCTTTTCAAGGGTTAACATGATGCATAATCGACCCTCTTGCAACTTAGAGTAACCCAACCTAAACTCGTCTGGAAAAATATAACACTCCAAGAGACCTAAACCCGAAATAATCCAACTCGACCCATTTATCACTTTACTAACTATATTATAGATTTATTTGACATTGTTGATGTAATTAGAATTAATTACCAAAAAAAAATAAAAATAAAAACCTTTGAAAGTTGTTTTACTATATATTTTGGTTCTTACCGTTTAAAAGCTTCATCTTAACCCTTATTATAATGGTGAAAAGAATAATATTTTGAGAGATTAAGATATTTTATAATACAGTAATTTATATATGGATTAAAGTGAAATTTAATTTTTGCACATTAAGACATAGTCTAATAGTAAGTGTATATACGATTTGTCAATAGACTTAGGTTCGATTCCCTCTTTCCATACTAAAAAAAACGAACAACATGAACTAAAGTGCAAGGAAAATTTTATGATTTTATAATTAAAGACTAAATAGTCACTATTAAACCTCAAGGAATAAAGTATATATTAAGACAAATATTAGAAAGTTTTTTATTTTTGTAATTTACTAAATTAACTACTAAAAATTAAATATATTTTTAAGGTACATTAACATATGTTATGATTATAAAAACTTATGTTTTTAAATTCGGTTTGATTTTAAAATTGATAAAGGTAGAAGGTCACGAGTTAAAAGTTCAATAGGAATCGAATCAAAATTTTAAATAATATCATATATTTATTATTTATATGTTAAAAATAAATATAATATATGATATTATTGAAGCTATGCCTCCAACTGAGCTCTTGAAGCTGCTGGATGAGGATGTAGCTGTTAGTGTTAATTAGATTTTATTTTGCTGCTGCTTTGTAGTTTTGTTTTCATCCATTATTCAACAACAACAACAATAACAACAACAATAATAATAATAATAATAATAATAATAATAATAATAATAATAATAATAATAATATACATATAATTAAAATTAATCATCGTTACCAGAACAACTACGTTACCAGAATAACTAATTAAAATTAACGAAGTAATTGTTGGAAAATTATGACAAATTAACTCATCAAGTGACTATTTTGAAATTCAAATTCGGATGGGTCCCATTATTTGGTAGTGGGAGGACCTGGATTTGTATTCTCCTACATAACAAATATGAATTTGAATATTCATATATTTAAAATGATGAATGGATGAATAATAATTTCAAAACTCAAAATATCATTTATACTAAGGAAAGTGGGTTATCACACATTAAAAAAATGTAAAATTGGAATGAGGTATATATTGAAAAACTCATCCTTTTAATACTAAGAAAGTAACTAAGGAGACTTTCTCTTACGTGCACAGGCACAGGAGTATAAATTTACAGTCCAAACCTAAATTCAACGTGTGAGCGTCCGATCTGCGTACATAAATGTAAACTCAAGTGGCTCGTATAGCTTGGTTTTGCAATCTCGACTTGAAAAACTTGAGTCGATTCTTCCCATCCCCTAATTTATGACCTAAATTAATCTGAGGATCGATTCCATATTAAACAAGCTGGGCCGATCCGATTTACTTTCGAATATCAAAAAATAATTAAAAATTAAATTTCTAATCTCTTATATTGCGAGATAAGTACTCAATATGAATGATTCATGAAAAATGAATGTAAGCTCTTATTCACTCTTAACTATATGTCCTTGCAGGAAAAATGAATGCAAACTGAGTTTACCAATCTGCCTAAATATCGTCCTCTTGGGGTTTATAGGGTGAGTCAATAATAATGGGTAGTCATGAGTTGGTATATAGTTACTAAAAATTGTGATTGATTTCTAATGTCCTTTTGAAATTGCATCAGAATTTTTGGAGGAATATTGTTCTATTCAGGATTGGAATACACTTCTCCTGCTTTTGCATCTGCCATAAGCAACTTAAATCCATCAATGACCTTTGTTTTGGCAATTTTGTGCAGGTAGTTACACATTCAAATGCTAAATGTCACAAAAGTTTAGAACGATACTTTATTATTATTATTATAAAGAATATATGACAACTGAATTAAAAATAAATGATAAAAAATGAATGAGAATCGTTCCAGTTAATTTCCTTAAATATAATCAATCCTATTTATGGATTTCTTTTTTTCCATGAAATATTATATACAAATATTTATCATTACAACGGTGAAGTATCATACTGACAAATATTATAATTTAATATGCATCTCATCTTTAGTGAATTGAACTATGCATTCATTTGTTTTTTCTTTATAATTTAATATGAGGAGAATATTAAGCCAACAATGAATACCCTGGCCTGCCACATCCCCATTGGCTTGCCTATAAGATAAAATAAAGCTTTTTTTTTTTGGATAAATAAAATAAAGTTTTGTTGAATTTGTGGGCAGGATGGAGAAATTAAATGTTACAACGTTGAGTGGGCAAGCAAAGATTGGAGGAACTATAGTTTCATTTGGTGGTGCCACACTCATGACCCTATACAAGGGTATTACTTTGCTATCACTACATAGTCACCACACTCCTCATCAAAATGCTACTTCAAAAGTATTATTGTACAAGAATTTGATTAAAGGCTCCATCTTGCTTCTTGTTCAATGCCTTTCAGTATCATCATATTTCATCTTACAGGTAATAAAAACCAAAAATAACCCATAAAGGTTAATTAATTAGTTTTCAAGTAGACTCCTCCTTCTTTTATATATATGCATCAGAAATTCTTTAAAAAAAATGAGTTAAATAGTTGATAGAATTTGAACCATTAATCTTTTGTACTACTTAATCACTGAACAGTCTGAACGGTTACCAATTGATGTCCAGTCAATTTGACATTGCTTTTTCCCTCCAGCTTTTAGTTTTTTTTTAGCTGCTTTTTGATATCTAATTTTTGGAAAAAGCATATGGAAAAAAAATAGAAATAGTAAAAATAAGAAAAATAAATTTTTAAAATTTCAAAAGCTGGATGCCTAACAGCAATTCCAAACTGGCCCGTCAATTGTCAACTAAAAGTGATTTTTTTATATGATATCAAATTTATATTCAGTGTTTTTATTTTCCCCAACCTTTCTCTTTTTTTATGAAAATATTAAGTCGTAGTCACTTGTAACAAATTTGCAGACAATAACAGTGAGAAGATATCCAGCTCCATTAACTCTTACTGCATTAACAAGCCTATCAGGAACAGTAACTGCAACAATCATTGCAGCAATTCTAGATCATAAAGCTTCATCATGGAGATTGTCTTGGGATATTACTCTCATCGCTCCTATTTATAGTGTAAGTATATAATTTTGACAAATTCACATGATGATGCATTATATGACTAAAACTATAAGTATACATTATTAGAAGCATTTGATAATTCCATCAATATGTACTTATTGTTACTTATTATTTTTAATATTAAAGGTTTAATCACTAAAAAAAAAAAGAACTCAAACCTATTGAAAAATTATAAATACACCTAAACCTCTCAAAATAGATTATTTACTCTGATTTTAAAATTTTAATGTAATTGTACCTTTTTGGTTAAAATTACATCAATCATTTTTTACAATTGAAAAAAGAGATTGATGAAATGTTAGGATAGAGTTGAATTCAATACTAAGTGACTAGAAATTAATTAAAAATGATAGGTATAATTATTATTTTTATTTTAATTTTGATCAAATGAATCGTAATTAATTTTTGAAATTAAGCCAAAACAATTTATTTTAAAAGGTTTGGGTATAATTATAATTTTTTGAAAAATTTTAGACTTTTGCAGTCATTAGGGAAATATTAAAATTAATGATTTTCTACTGATAAATGGATAATTCTTGGCTAAATATTATTGCAGGGGATTATGTTCTTTGGAATTGCAAGTTATGTTCAAGCTCTAATAGTAAGAAAAAGGGGTCCAGTTTTCTTGACAGCATTTAGGCCACTCTCAACTGTTATTGTAGCTATTATCGGACTGCTAACTTTAGGCGAGGCATTGCATTTAGGAGGGTAAGTTTATATTCCTTTTGTTTATCTCGTATTAGTGATGAAGAGTTCATCGTATAAATATGAAGGGTAAGACATGTAAGAAAAGAAAAAAAAGAATCAAATACTCTCCGATGCTGACTTAATGAAAAATCTTTGACGCCCAAATTAGTAAGCTGGTCCAGTATGATAGAAAAAGTATAAAGAAGTTTAGAAATGACAGTGAAGTGAGAAAGAAAATCCTCTCTTTACATATCTTTATTTATCTGTTTAAAGGAAAGATTAGAGATTTATATACATATGTCCTTTAATTATTGAAAATTATTTTTTTGTCCAGTTAAAAAATTATTAAAGAAAAAAAAATCAATAAAATTTAATTTTTTTAATATCGTATATTATGAAGAGATATTCGATTATTTTGTTCGTGGATCAATTGTCTAGAATTTGGTGTTAGGAAAAGAATTTAAATTGTTATCTATTGTATTTTATGTATTCATTTTCAATAATTTTTTTAGGGTGATGGGAGCAACTATGATAATCTTTGGATTATATGCAATTCTATGGGGAAAAGAGGAAGAGAAAAAGCAAAGGTTGTTGGGGCCTACAATATGTCATCAAGAAATTGAGATCAAAGCAGAAAACTAACTGTAGACAAATTTTCATGTAATTAAGATTTAATTATTAATATTATGCTCATTAAGAGGACTTTATATCATTGTCAAATGTGCAATTAGGGTCCTTTAACTTTGCCTAATTGCCCCCAATGGACTAGGTACGTGCATAAGTAAATTTTCAATGGTTTGTTTACTTGATTTAAAAATTGAAATGTCAATAAGAATAGAAAAACTTTTATTCTTACACATTAAAACTAATTCCAATTGCTAAATTTTAATAGCACCACTTATAATTAGAATATTCTTTTTAAAGGAAACTTATAAGAATATTCTTGTTGCTTAAATTGATTTAGAAATTGCCACTATGTAATAGAATAATAAAGCAAATAATCATTAAAAAAAACTTGCTTGATTACATTAGATTTTATAATTAATGCGTGGCAGCACGAAAATAGTGCACTTTCTACTCACAATTAAGTAATTATCATCTAAATTTATAGGAGGTAGATTTATTTGATTGTGAGAGATGGTGCATTATTTTTATATGCAGTCGTTATATCTAATATTTTGTCATCCTAAATTTATAGAAGATGAACTCACTTAATTGTGAGAGGGCAAAAAAGTGCATAGGAGATGCATTATTTACGAAAAATTCTTAGATAAATTCAGGTGGTGTTTGGTAAAATTAAAAATTAAGTATTGAAAATTTAAGTGCTGAATAATATAAGTGATATAGTTTTTAAAATATAAATTATTTAAAAATTTAATCACTTATTGTATTCATCAAAAATTTTAAGTTAAATATTTTAACTTATCATTTTAAGTGATTTTTGACTTAATTGAAAATTTTAAGTTGATATTATTTTATATTATCAAACTATCTTAAAATTAATACGTATTGAAAATATTAAATTAAGTAATAAGTTAGATTATCAAATACTCTCTTAGTCTATTACTTTATTCATAAACTAATTCAATAAAAATAAGACATAACAATTAATGATATAATGTGAAATTATTATATGACATCATTAATTAATATGTTTTATTTTTATTAAATTAATCTATAAATGAGTTAATAGACTAAATCCACCTAAAAATTTCTCATTATTTAAATATATGCATTGCCTTAGAAATTATTAGATATAATAGTACACATCTTCTCAATTTTCCCACTATAACTAATCATAGTGACTGGTTTCAACTTTGAAACTCAATAGAATTTTAGTTGTTTTCAAATAATAAAATAAATTAAATTTAAGTGATTAATAAGAAAACAAGTGAAAAATCAAATGACGGTCAATAAAATTAAGTTCCATATTTTTAGGAGGAAAGAAAATAATAAGGAAGAAAAAGATGTTTAGTCAAGTTTATATCCAAGTAAATTACCCTAATAATCACTAAATTTTGAGTCACAAAATTTAATTTATTAATTAATATTATTTATTTTTATTAAAATTAGGATATCACTGCTTGATATGATAGGATGTAACAAATCAATTTTTTAAAGAAAAAAGAAAAGAAAAGAAAAATTATAATTTAATTATTTTTTCTTTAATTTATACTTTATTTTTAGTATATATTTTTTTGAGCTGTTTTATTTCTAGTATTTTATTTTAATACAATAAATTATTGAATTTTATATTATATTGGTGATATTTCTATCAAAATTTGGTCAAAATAAATAAAAACACTTAATTGTAATAAAACTAAAATTTAGTAATAAAACATTTAATAAATTACAATTTTATAACTAAAATGAGAATTAATATAAATATATCAGTCATAATTTTCCTCTTTTGTATTTAAAAAAAGATAAAAAATTATATAGGTAATAGTCTGTTCTTTCCATCACGTCAATGGATCGTCTGTTCTTTCCAGACGTAGGACTTGCACACAGAATAATTCCTCATGATTGCTATTTGCTGATGCTTCTTTGTAAGTAGTGACACAGTCAGTCAATTCCAAGGTCTTCCCTTCTCTGTTCTTTTTTTAATCTTTCCCTTCTCAATTCCAAATTCAATTTTTACATTGAAACCCACGGCAGCTCTCTTCTGATTTCAAAGAAACCATTGCTGAAGACCTTGTTTCTTCATTAGCAGGTATATAAAACGCCAACCCATTTTCATATTTCTTTTGATTGATTGCAAAATATGGATTACTTTCTTGATTTCTTGATTCTTGAAATATGGGTCACTGCTCGAATTGGGTCAACTTTTAGTTATTTTTGTTGATTTAGTTCACTGGGTATCTAATTTTTCTTTTTGTTTGTTTGATCATTGTTACTGATTCAGATTCTTGTTGATTTCTTTAAAGTTAATTGCTCTGATAAAATTTGTAACTTAGGCTTCTTTTATTTCTTTAAATGTGTGTTCTGATTTATTAGAGGGAGATTAAACCCCTGGGGCAGGCACTTGATAATTGGGTTTGTTTTTGACCCTTTTTGCTTGTTTTTTCTTCCACTAATAAGTAATTAAGAGAGAATAGAATGCCCTGTTTCTGGGATTACAAGTCTTGTGCACATTAGCTTTCAAAAATATGTTTAAACATCTCATATTAATGAATAGATCCATGGTTCACTCTTCTGGTTTACATTTGGGTAGCTTTTCTTTCTGTACCCTTCATAAATATTGAGGATTAGTTGACAGCTGAGGAGGTTGAAAGTTATGCAGGTGGTAAGGATTTGTAAAGGAGCACTGATATGGAATCAAAATAAGACAGTAGCCTGGGGCTGTTTGGCACTACCAATAGTGATTTTGGAGAATTGGGTTTCTTTTGATGATAATAAATGGGGAAGAAATTATGGGATTGATTGAAAAGTTTTTAGTGTTTGATAGAGTGAGCATAAAAATGTAGAAAATCACAAACTTAGCATGTTATTTTCATAGATGTCAAGAATTGCATGACATGTTGCATAGAAAAATTTATGAATTTTTCTGTAAAAAGTTTTCTTTGTTCATTCATTTGAGAAAAAGGAGAAAAGAAATGAACCTGCATATGCATATATGATATATCTTCTGGACTCAGATGTAATCCACCATTACCTGTAAGGACTTGGGATTGCTGGTGCAAACTAGGACTTACTAGACTAATTAATATGAGATATAAGACTATAAATATATGAACAGACACAATTTAAGAGTTGATGACAAAGAATCAAAGATCTAGCCTATATCTATTAAACTAGATACCAAAATACTTTTTATCAATTGACCAATATCTAATGACAATGAAATTAACTTATTTGTAAACTAATTAAGCATTAAAATAAGAATCAATGCTAAATAAATAAGATCACAGAGGTTGCTTTACCTGTACTTCTAGGTGAAGGGAAATTTTTGTTTGATCATGATGCACTTATAAATTTTGTGTATGGTCGTTGCTATAGAAGATATCAGTTATGTATGCTCCTAGCATGCACAAGTGGCTTCCCACTTTAGTACCTTTCTGATGGATTTATTTTCACTTATCAGAAAAAGAAAATCATATGCACTGATTTTGAGATTGCTGTTTCAAGTGCACTGCTCAGTTAGGGTAAAGAAGATATAATGGCCAAATCCATGGCAAGCAAGAATATGGGCTTATTGAAATCTGTAGAAGAAAGAGCCCTATCCAAGAAGGTGCAAGATGAGCAAAAGAAGGAAAATGTCCCTTATTTTCACAAAGATTGCATCTCAAATATCCTTATTCGGCTTCCTCTTGAGTCACTTCAAAGTTCAAGGTTTGTTTGTAAGCCATGGTACAGTATAATTAACAGCCCCAATTTCATTGATGCTCATCTTCGTCGCTCTGAATCTGTGTTGATATTTCTAAAATCAGTTCAAAAAGAAAGAGAGCAACCAAATGACTTCTCAGTTGAAGAAAGTTTTATTCAATCAATACCTGTTCCCATTTTTGGGCAACCAATAAATAGAGCACCGAAACTCTGTATCCAGTTCATGGAATTTAAAGAGGGACAGAGCAAGATAAGAGAGTATAATGTGAGCTGCCGGGGCCATATTAGAGCTACATGTAATGGTCTAATTTTGCTTGATAATAAACTGAAGAAAGGAGGAGTGATTATCATGAATCCTGTGACGAGGAAACTTATGGAACTTCCTCGGGGTACCATATCTCCTCCTCAAAGTGAATCTTATGGCTTTGCATTAAGTGATGCTACTGGAGAATATAAAGTGGTGCACTTGTTTATGGATGAATTGAGATACGTCAGTTGTGAGATATTAAATCTTGGGACGAAATTCTGGAGGGAAGTGAATGGACCTTCTTTCGGACTTTTTGGTTGGTTTGGATACAAACCTGTTTCAGCAATTGGAGCTTTGCATTGGGTTCCACAAGTTGATCATAACAATTATATTGTGTCTATAGAAGTGGACAATGAAAAGTTTCATACTGTACCACTCCCCAAGAGTTGCAGAACCTATGATAGGGTTATTGAGATGGCTGGTTTCCTATGTTTTGTCGTCCATGAAGAATTGAACATAGATATTTGGAATTTGAAGAGTTTATGTGAAGGTGTTTGGACAAAGCAATATAGCATCTCTAGAGGAGGTGTTATCGATATGGTTCCCATTTTTAGTTTGAGAATCAGAGGAGATCTAATATTCAAGAGGGATGAAGATGGCTCATTTTACGCTTACGACTTTAGATTCCAGGAGATGAGAAAGGTTGAGACAGATAAAAAGTGCTTCCCGTTATCTGGTACGTACATACCTCATGTAAACAGCCTTATCTCATGGATGAGAACTCAGAATGTGGATGATTGACTTTTACATAGGTTAGCAATCAGTCTAGCAGTGTTGTTGGCATATATACCATCCAACTAGTTATTGCCTTTATGCTTTGTATTTTTGCATTGGTGGATTGTCTTACAATATTGTAATGTGAGCACTACTATACTTTTTTTTTTGTGTGTGTGTGTGAATAGTAAATCAATAAAATGTAATGAGTTGCTACAATTCGATATCTGAATATAAATTGGTCTTTTTAATTTTTCCTTCTTTTTTTTTCTTTGAATTCCTTTTTAGACATGTTTAGGGTTAATTTGAATGTGTCTTGTTAGTACATTGAAATTTTTAAAAGGAAAGAGATTGCCACATATTAAATTGCCTTGAGTTGAGACAGGTATTTGACCACTGTATTACTTATCGAAGGCTAATGTGATATTAATGTTTGAAGTGTAGGGATCAGAATCCGAACATTACTTTGTATCTTCAAAATTTCTCTAATAGGTCAAAATCTCTCTAATGGGTCAAAATATGTTATGGGCAGTTGGCTGTTTGCCAAGTGATTTTGCTAGGAAAAGTAACCTTAATCATCCCCCTATTATTCTGTTGATAGACTATTGTAAATTTGTACGTAATAGTTGGCTAATTCACCTCCATTTCTTCTAATTACTTTTGAAACTTGATTAGATATTAGTAGATATTTGGCAAAGCTTTTTGATGTAGCTGTTAGCTTTTTGATTTCCAACAGCTGCATCAAACTCGTTTGGTTATTTTTTTTTAATGATAGTTGTTATTGTTAGGTAGTCAACTACTAATTAAAAAAACTTCAATTTGGAATTTTTTTGAAATAGCTCATACTTATTTAAATAAAAAGACTAAATTATCATATTTTTTAATATTTATCCCTAATAGTCATTAAACATATTATTTTAAAACAATTAATAATAATTTTATCAAACACTTAACAACAATTAGCTAACATCTGTTGTAGAAATTGATATCGGATTAGAGCAAAACTGCAGTTAATAATTTAAGAAAATAATAAAGATGATTTAGACACATAGATTTTATGTGGAAAACCCTCAAACAAATTAGGGTAAAAACCACGGGTAAGAATAGAAGAATTTCACTATGAGAAAATAATAGGAGTTACAACAGCACAAACCCTCTCTATTTTATAATGAGAAAACAAATTAATTTCTCTCTTTTAAAATAGGATAAATACACTCAAATATTTTTATCTCTCAAACTCTCTATTTTCTCTCAAATTGGGGATACCAAAATGAGCTTAAGCTCTTGCTTTTTATAGGCAACACAAACCAATTTTTTTTTCTTTAGTTGGCCACCTACCTTACCTCCCCAATTTGAACTTTTTTTTTCTTCTTTCATTTGGCCACCTACTTGTGATCTAATTTTGATAAATTAGAAGGTTGGTAGATGAGTTAACTTTGACAATTAAGTTGGTAGATGAGTTAACTTTGACAATCTCTCACTTGAAGATTTGATTGAAGATCAATCAATCTTCACACTATTCTATTTTCATTGCCTTTCCCTATTGCTCATGTATCTGCTAGGCCACTAGAGTATCGGCACCAAATAAATTTATCGGTATTGACCGCCTTTGTCATAAAATCTACTAGGCTGTCTTTCGTATGAATTTTCTGCATATCCACTTCCTTCTTCTACTTTTTCACGAACGAAGTGGTACTGAACTCTAATATGTTTGGTCTTTGAATGAAAGGTTGAATTCCTTGCAAGATGCAAGGTACTCTGACTGTCACAAAACAGAGAAATCTTCTCTTGTTCATGCCCGAGTTCCTCCAATACCATTTTTAACCATACCGCTTCTTTACTAGTTTGTGTAGCTGCTACATATTCTGCTTCTGTTGTTGACGTACCCATAACTGATTGTAGTTTCGAAACCCAGCTTATAGCTCTGCTAGCAAGAACAAACACATATCCAGTGGTGGATTTGCTTTTGTCAAGATCACCTGCATAATCTGAATCAACATATCCTCTAACAATAAAGTCTGATCATCCATAACATAATGCAATATCTTCGGCTCCCTTAATATATCTTAGGACCCTTTTTACTGCATTCCAATGCTTTCTACCAAGATTTGCCATGTACCGACTAATCACTCCCACTGCATGTGCAATGTCTGATCTTGTACAAATCATAGCGAACATTAAACTCCTCACTGCTGATGCATACGGTACTCGAGATATCTTTATCCTCTCTGCTTCACTGTTAGGACTCATACTGGAAGATAATTTGAAATTAACAGGAAATATGGTAGAAATTGGCTTACAATCTTGCATATTGAAGCGTCGCAAGATCTTCCTCAAATAATTCTTTTGACAAAGCCAAATCTTCCTATTATTTATGTCTCGGAGAATTTGCATCTCTAGAATTTTGTTTGCTGGTCCCAAGTCCTTCATTTCAAATTTCCTAGCCAACTGTGCCTTCAGTTCTTCAATACGATCTTTGTTGGGGCCTGCTACCAATATGTCGTCTACATACAACAGTAAAATTATGAAATCATTTCCACCAAACCTCTTGAAGTAGGCACAAGGGTCTGCATTTAATCTGTTGTATCCAAGACTTATGATGAAAAAATCAAATCTCTTATACCAACACCTCGGTGCCTGTTTAAGACCGTATAGAGATTTGTTCAACCTGTAAACCACGTTCTCATTTCCATATTCTTCAAATCCTTCTGGTTGGAGCATATAAATTTCTTCTTTAAGATCTCCATGAATAAAAGCAGTTTTCACATCTAACTGCTCAAGATGTAGGTCAAATGTAGCACACATTATCAGGACTACTTTGACTGTTGTAAGTCGAACCACCAGGAAAAATATCTCATTGAAGTCGATGTCTTCTTTATGAGCATATCCTTTTACCACCAGTCTAGCACGATACCGCTCCACTTGATCATCGCTGTTACACTTGATCTTATACACTCATTTGTTTCCAATAGGCTTTCTTCCCTGTGGTAACGGCACAAGTTCCCAAGTTTTGTTCTTATGAAGAGCTTCCATTTCCTCTTGCATTGCTGCCATCCATTGAGATGCATATGAACTGTTCATTGCTTATTGCAGAGTTGATGGCTCTCCTTCCCCCGTTAGAAGACAGTATGCAACATTGCTCTCCATAACATACTCTGAGTGCAAATCTAGTCGTTTTCTCAAATGATTTGACTGTCGAATTTCTGGCTCTTTAGGTATAACTAGTTCCTGTTCCTCATGCTCCAGTGCTGCTTTAGAAGAATCCTTTTATTTAGACTCTTTTTCCACCTGTACTATTGTAGTCTCTAACTTTTCTTTCACAGTGCTATCATCACCTTCTTCTTTATGTAGTTTATCTTCTGTGAAGATAACATCCCTGTTAACAATAACCTTGCGGGCAGTGGAATCCCACATATGAAACCCCTTTACTCCGTGAGCATACCCTAAGAACAGGCATTTCCTGGATTTTAGATCCAACTTTGTGGTTTCTTGGGCATTATACATCACATACACTAGACTTCCAAATATATGGAGGTTTGAATAACTAACTGGCTTCCCAGTCCACATCAACATCGGTGTCTTCAACTCAATTGCAGTTGATAGGGCCCGATTTATCATATAACAGGCGGTATTGACTGTTTCTACCCAGAATTATTTTTTCAAGCTTGCAGCTCCCAACATTGCTCTTGTTTTTTCTAACAAGGTTCTGTTTATCTGCTCTGCCACTCCATTCTGCTGAGGAATGTATGCTGTGGTGAACTGTCTTTTAATGCCTTCATGATCACAAAATTCAACAAACTCCTTGCTGGTATATTCTCCTCCATTATCTGACCTCAAACACTTGATCTTCTTCCCAGATTCAAGCTCCATCCGCGCTTTGTACATTTTGAAGACTGAAAATACATTTGCCTTCATTTTAATAGGATACACCCAACATCTCCTAGAATAGTCATCTATGAATGACACAAAGTACTTTACTCCTTCGAGGGACATAAATAGTGTTTGCCATACATCAGAGTGAATCAGCTCTAGAATTTATTTACTTCTAGAACTTGATGTATTAAATTTCAACCTGTGCTTCTTACTTGTCACGCAATGCTCACAGAATGGTAAAGACACCTTAGTAAGTCCTGAAAGTAGATTTTGCTCCATAAGAATTTTCATTCCTTGCTCAGACATACGCCCAAGTTTTTGATGCCACGCTGTTGCAGATTTTTCACTTGAACTACTTGAAGCAACTGATGCATCTCCTTCTAGCAAAGTCTCTTCCTTCAGCATGTACAGTCCGACGACTACCTTTTCTCCCTTCATAAGTACAAACGCGCCTCGAATCATTTTCATAATCCCCTTTTCAATTACGACTTTATAGTCAAGGTCATCCAGTTGACCTAATGACAATAAGTTCTTCCTCAGGCCTTCCACATGTCACACTTCTCGAACAATGCGAATTGTACCATCATGCAACTTCAACTTGATGGTTCCGATACTGACAATCTTCAAGGCATGATCATTGCAACTATACACAGATCCTTCAGAGACAAGTTCATAATGTTGAAACCATTCTCTTCGAGAGGTCATGTGAAATGAGGCTCCAGAATCAATGAGCGATATATCAGCAAATCTTTTTCTGCCTTATGAAGTTGTTGCTGCTTCACAACATATAATTTTATCTTCATTTGAGGTAGATGCTACATTTCCTTGAGGACTAGAATTTTTGTTTAAACTCTAGCAATCCTTCTTCAAGTGACCCTTTTTATTACAGTGGTAACACCTCAGGTTCTTCTTACTTTTTGACTTTGGACCTACCATGATTTTGGCTCCCACTTGACCCATGCTCTGTTGATCTCCCTCTCATTACCGTTAATACCTCTGCTTGCTGCGAACTAGCCAACCTGTCTTCCTTATTTTTGCGCCGATTTTCTTTTTCTATAATAGCAGCTGCAATATCATTGAAGACTAAATTGTATGTATTATTTGTCAGATTGATGATGAGTTGATCATACGAATCTAGTAGACTTTGAAGCAGAAGTTCAGCACGCTCCTATGACTCTATTTTATACTCCAATGATGTGAGTTAAGAAAATAAAGTATTTAAGGTATTAATGTGCTCCATCACCGAAGTAGATTTTGACATCTACAGAGTGTACAATTTCCTCTTAAGGAAGATTTTGTTGTGAAGTGATTTGTCTCATACAGTTTGGTGAGATGATCCCAAATCTCCTTTGCAGTTTTCTTTTCCTCTATGCTAGACAATATCTCATCTGCAACTGCCAGATAAAGATTTGCAATAGCATTACCGTCCATCTCTTTTCACTTGTTGTCATCTATGATTTCTGTTGGCCTGTCACTGATAGCCACCACTGATAGCCGCCAGACAATTATCTTTTCTCAAGATAACCCTCATCTTTAATTTTCACAATGAGGAATTTCTCCCGTTGAACTTTTCAATCTCAAATTTTGCCGCCATTGCTTCTATCATAGACTGTTTCGAGCAAAACTCAGCTCCCACTATTTCATGTGAATAGTAACCGTACACGTGAATAATACCTAGTACCTCCAAAAGAGTGATTAATATTCTAACTTATTTTCTGATGTGGAGGATCAACTTTTAATAGTGGCAACCACAGAGCATACGATAAGTAGATATATAAACACCTCAATGTAGGCTCTGATACCACTTGTTACGAAAATTGACACCGGATTAGAGTAAGACTGAAGCTAATAATTTGAGAAAATAATAAAGATGATTTAGATACACAGATTTTACGTGGAAAATCCCCAAACAAATTAAGTTAAAAATCACGAGCAATGATAGAAGAATTTCACTATGAGAAAATAATAGGAGTTATAACAACACAATTTCTCTCTATTTTATAAAGAGAAAACAAATTAATTTCTCTTTTTTAAAATAGGAGAAACACACTCAAATATTTTTATCTCTCAAACTCTCTATTTTCTCTCAAATTAGGGATACCAAAATGAGCTTAAGCTCTTGCCTTTTATAGGCAATATAAACCATTTTTTTTTTTAGTTGGCCACCTACCTTATCTCCCCAATTTAAACTTTTTTTTTTTCTTCCTTTATTTGGCCACCTACTTGTGATCTAATTTTGACAAATTAGAAGGTTGGTAGATGAGTAAATTTTGACAATTAGGTTGGTAGATGAGCTAACTTTGACAACATCTACTAGTTAACAATTATCAACAACAACTAACAGCTGCTATAAACAACTAAATCAAACGGGCCATTAATCTCCAAACAAACTTTCATAGTGAGTTACAACTTACAACAAGAAATCGTCTGGGTGGCTTCTGTTATGGGTGAAGGATGTGGCCATGTGGGTATGGAGATCTTAAAATATGAATTGAAGTATTTTCTTGTAAAAAAAAAAAAAAAAATCCTCTTAATGTTCAAAACTGAGGGGGAGGGGGAAGAAGACAATTTCAATTTATGAGCGCAACTTGAAATAGCAGCATCAGATCAAAAACATTTCAAGCTCATGCTTTTTTTCTTTTCTGGATTTTAAAGAGAATTCTAAAATATTTTTCCTTATGGAATGTATATTTTTTATTTTTAAGATTTGCAAAACTCAATAATTTAAGTAAACAATGCTCAAGATGATATATATATATATATATATAAAATCATGTCAGGTTAAGAATTGGTTAAAAATGACATTTGAAATTATATGATTTGATTCATAAACAGTTACTGGAAATATAAACACACAACTGTAATTCTTTAGTTTCCTTTGTCTGTCTTTTTTTTTTTTTTGAGAAAGATAATTACTTTCTTTAGTTTTCTTAGAACAAGAAAATGGGAATAATGATACACCATTGGAATTTTTTTAAAATTTTTATTGCTATTTTTTTTGCAATTATATATAAAAATTTTAATAAGTTTATTCGATTTTCGGGCCACCTGGAAATTATATATATATATATATATATATATATATATATATATATATATATATATATATATATATATAATCTTAAAACT
>CATKHJ010238077.1:0-16663 GCA_949750685.1 Vernicia montana
AATTTAAATATGAAAAATAAAAGAGAGAAGAAACAAGAAAACTCAAACCATCCATGGAAGATGTGTAGAAATCTCCTCCTTCAATCCTTGATTTCCAACTTCAAATCTATACAAAAATGGATCTTTAATCTTTAATTTACAATTCAATCTCTCTAAAATTAAAGTTCCTAAACTATCTAAGAACCTAGAGGAACCTAAAATTCCTAGCCACAAGGCTAGGGTTTCAAACTCCCAAAAGCTCTCCCTTTTAATTCAGTTTTTTGCTGTTTTTATCTCGTAAAATCAGCCAACAATATTCAGTGGTACGCCCAGAATCAGATTTGGTACGCCTGTACCAACATGGGTGTACCATAACTTTAAGCTACTGTGTCCATTTTATCACCATGGTACGCCTACAAATTGAAATGGTACGCCCGTACCATTAGTGGGCGTACCATGGCCTCACAATTCTGTCTTCATGGTACGTCAGTATCTTTTCTGAGCATATCATTTGAAGGAAATCAAATTAGGCTTTAGTTTTTTCATGACTTTTGTAGATATTTTTCTTATCTTTCCAACGACACCTAAATCGCCTCAATCAGACATTTGTAGCTCAAGTTATGCTTAAAAAACTCCAAGGTGTCCAAAGCTGTTAATACACCAACTCTACATTCGATCTTCAAAACATTTCTTCAATTCTCTCCTAAAATGCCTCGAATTCGTGTCCTATCTTCGTGATTTCAATAACATTGATTCATGGCCATCTAAAACATGAAATTCCTACAAACGAACTCTGGAAAAACACTAAACAAAACAAATCAAACTCAATTTAAGGATAAAATACATTAAGAACAAAGGGTAAAATGTATTCAATTAAGCATTTATCAGACTCCAATTTATTAATCTTTGATTAATTTACCCAAGGATAAAGTCATTATTCCTCGAACCAGGTTGAGCTCGGGAATTAGATTTTTGGTTTTAAAATAATCTCAACTTGACTTTTAAGTTTTGACTTGAAATTTAATTTCATGGATAGCAAGTATTAATGACGATTTAAAGTGCATGAGCATGGCATAATTATGAGTGCATGAAAAAATAAAGAGCAAGTATTTAAACATTCACAAGCAAAGGAAAGTATTTCCTCTAGCCCTTATGGGTACTAAGGAAATTACAATATCGCTCATTCACTCCAAAATAATTAAATTAACTACTAACATTTAATTTACATTTACATGTGCAATGGATTTACATTGAAAAATAAAAGGGGAAGGGGATTGATTGGAATTTAGATTTGAGGCTTGGAGTTAAATGCCAAACGTGCCTATGTACCCCATTAGATGGGGATCAAAACCCACGTAGTTCATTCCACGGTGAAGTGGAGGGGTTTAAGGATTGGTCAGATTGATTTGATTTGATTTGGGGTGATTTTAGGGTTGGTGAGAGAATATGATGTACCTTCTCTTTTGGGGATTTTGAGTGGGCGGAGTGCTTTTCCTGATCGAAATTCTGTTTTATCGATTTTAGATGATGAATTTAAATTAATCTCAAAGGAAATTAATTTGATGATTTGGTTGCTAAATTACCAATTTTTAATTAATTAAAAAGATTAATTAATCAAATTGAGTTAATGATTAATTAAGATTAATTAATTAAAATCGAAGAGAAATTAATTAATTAATTTAATTAATTAGAGTGATTACTCAAAATGAGTGTGAGAAAATTAATTAGTGAGAGAGAGAAGAGAGCAAATGGATAGCCATCAACAAATGCTTAAGGGGTGTTTTGAAATGAAAATGGATGGGGTATTTATAGGAAAAATGGGATGGAGGGAAAAGAATAAAAAGAGGCTGAAAAGTGGGCTAAAAAATGGGTAAAAACGGAATTTCCAAAACATGAGGTGGGACCAGTACTGGACGGTCCGGTGGTAGATGACGTGGTGCCTACGGCAAGAAATTTGATGCGAGTCGGCGTATCTGCCGGGTAGGAGCTCCGGCGACTAGCGTTCAAAGTCTGATTTGTAGGCTTTTTTTTTAGTTTTTGAGTCAGTTTTCGGGGTATTCTAAAGTCTAAAAAATTACTAGTCAGTGTCAATGAATTCAAAATCAATTATCGGACAATTTGGCAGTCATTTTTGAAAAAAAATCCGGTCAGTTTCGGAAGATTGCTGTCTGATACAAAAAGTCCAGTCAGGATCGAAAATGTATCAGTTTGGATAAAAAAATATTCCAGTCAACTTTGGAGAATTTAAAAATAATTTTAGAGATGTAAAATTGAGAGTTCACAGTCGAAAATCATCCTTAATGCCTATGTTGATTTCTTTCAAAGGGTCTTGCACTTTTGTAGGCTTGTCTTGAAGCTTAGGAGATGCCACCTCCAAATCCTTAAGCTGCAATTGGGCTGAGGGATCTTACTCTTCATCTTCATAGATGCATTCAACCACAACTATGTTATGCTCTCGAACAAGAGCCCTGATCTTCTTCCAACATTCTCTATATTGTTTGGACTTAACCATTAAAAATGTTGGAAGATAATGCTTGGCTAGCCAGTCGAACTGATGTAAGCCGAAATAATTCCTCGGACCAAAATCCTTGACTGATCAAGGGATGTTACCTCAGGCTGCTTCCTAACACACTTACCATTGCCTGAAAGCATTAACTCTATTACTCTAGTATGAGGTTCATAAAATAGTGCATCTACTATATGCACTTTTTCCCGAAAAGGATCCATATCAGCATGGACGATTTCAATGTACCCTTTCCTAAACAAGATGAGTATTTGGTGCATGGATGAAGGAATGCACCCATTAGAATGGATCCAGTCTCAGCCTAATAGGATGTTATAGTTACTCCTTACATCTACCACAAATATAATATCGCGACTAAATTTTTGGCCTCAGGTGGATGTACCCTGCACTACTTTCCAATAGAACATTGGGGGAAAGGATAAAGGGCCAGGACTTAATAGGAGAAAGAGAGTCGCCACCTAGTTTGTTAAAAAACTAGGAAAAATAGGGTGACTAGATTCCTTACTTGTTACCTAACCACCCGAATACGAGATTCTATGTATGAAAGTTAGGTACGGTCTTGAGAAGATATTAGGCACTCAGGCTGCCTAGTGGTGAGGCTGGCTTCCAATGTTGGTCAATGTTAATGCTAGGTTTAACATGACTTTGTTAGACGTTTTCATTAAATGACAGTTTATATGATATAATAGCAATTCACTCCAATTTATATAATTTTCTCAAATTAAATAAATCGATTAAAGGAGCACCCAAACCCTAATTCGTTATGAACATACCTTTGATTAGCCCAAGTTGTTTATTAATATGCCAAAAGCTTATTTTGGTTGGTTTCTACACATGTAAATATGCCATCCTTATTTATTTAAGCTAAACATGCATTTATCTACCAAGTTATGATTTGGTTCGAGTTGAAGGTGTTGAAGGTTCAAGCAAACAACAATAAATGATTTAATGGTAAATTAAACAACCTAATAATGCCTTCTAAACAAGCAAACAACCTAAACATGCATCGTCTCTAATTAAATTTAATTTTAATTAACAACCTAATATTCATTCATTCTAAGTTGAAATGGTTCATTCCTATTACATGCATAAACAGAATAATAAATTTACCAAGTTGGTTAGTGATCACAGAATCCTAAATGGTAAATCAGGATTAAAGGAATGGGGATATTTCAAAATGTGAAGGATATTTAATTACAATCCTTTAAAAATAAAAATAAAATAAAATAAAATAAACCTAAACTACCTCAAGTCCTTGTAGACTGAGAAAAGGGGTCTAGAAGTACAGAAGAAAGACCAAAGGGGCCTGTTGTTTTGGAGGTTAGGGGCGTGCACCCCAAGAGAGGGGCACACTAAGGGTAGTGCACCCCAGACGCTGGGCACATGCCAAAGCATACGCCCCTTTCTAGGTTTCCTGCTCCTCTTCCATTTCTTCTCCAATCTTTCATCTAATATCTGTTTTCCTTTTGATTTCCTCCAACTTGGCATTCCCGGATTGATCTCCAAGAGTTAGAAACAACAAAACAACACTCCAAAACAACTATTGAGATCAAATCACATAAATCAATATAAATATGCAAGAACAAATGAAAAACGCTAAAGGACAAGTAAAAATGATTGAGGACTCGCCTCAATCCACCCAACTTCAGTCTAATGATAACAAATGATTTAAAATGAGAATCGAAAAGAAAACTACAGACTTGTACTACAGGATTAACATGCCAAGATTAACACATAACAAATGAATAACCAAGAGAACAATGCACATAAAGAAAAATCGGGAGGGAAGTTGGTTGAGAATTTGTCGTAATCACCTTCCTTTCACCCAAGTCCATAATAAACAAAACTAAACATTATGAATGAACAAGAAACAGAATATTAATATGCCAAAATTGAATGAACAATAATAGAGAACATATGCAAACACATAAAAGCAATTTTAAAAGATACAAAATCAGAAAAGAAGCATGTGCATGAATAAGAAATATAAATATGAACAAAATAAAAATACAAAGAAATGAAAATTCACCGACATAAACCTATCCCTTGGCTAATTTAGATCCATTGAAGGATCTGAAGCAATGGGAATAATCGATTTAGGTGGATTGAACCCTCAGGTTTCACATCTTCTTTGTACCTTTTGTTCTTATTGGATAATAACTCACGAAACTTTAGTCTTTTGGTGTTAGAGTGTTTTTGTTCTTTTGATTATTTGGTTTCTAGAGATGAGAGGTGAGGGGAGAGAGCTATAGCCTAGGATTTCTGATGTATGAAAATTCAAATCCAACCCCAAAAGGCCAAGTTTGTGATATACTCTTCAAGAGAACTATTTTGTTCCTTATCATTGGGTTTCGGGGATGAAAATTAAGCGTTCACACATACCTTCAGGCCGAATTTCATGATCAACCTTCATTTACATTGAGATGAAGCCTTCTACCATTGTTTCCCTCCAGTGAAGTCATCCATTAAAACATCAACCTTTTTAAGATCTTTTTTGCTCAAGCTGAGCTTCTTCAACATACGCAAAGGCAAAATGTTTACCCCTGCTCCATTGTCTACCAGCACCCTATTGATAATCACCCTATTAATTTCGATCTTTATGTATAATGGCCGAATTTGGTTGGTCAAACATATTGGTGGTTTCTCAATTAACACTAATTGTCGAACCTCCTCTTCATCTTCATATGCTGGTTTGACTTCCAATACATCCCTATCTAGTGTGGATTGTAGCCCAAGTTTAGGCAAAAAATAAGTTAGCAAGTAGCATACCATGTTAATGCTAGTCTCGGTAATTGCCCTCTTGCCTACATTGGGTAATGTCTCATGCTGATGCTCCTCCTCAAGTTGAGACTCGGGTTGTTTGGTCATAGGCACCCATACTATTCTCTTCTTATTGCTCGGCCCAATTTCCTCTACTTTGTAAGGTTTTGCTTAATGATCAGACCGATATAACTTGGCTTTCAGCACTAGACCTTTAGCTACATCCTCTTCTAGTCGAAGCTATTTTGTTCCTGGCTTTAACACATTTTGCTACCTTGGTTTCCTGTTCAGCTCTTTCTACTTGCCTTTTCCTCCGCAACCTCTTTTTTTTTAGTCTTTATAAGGGCTGCCCTATTGGATTACTTTGGGTTGAGCCTATCAAAGACACTTTCCTGTGGGGTGTATAAGTTTCCCACTTCTCAATATGCTGAGGTTTTGGTTTGAAGGTATCAGGTTCCCTTGACTGAGACTTAGTTCGATCCCTTTGACTAGGCCCAGCTGACTGCTCGCCACTTTTGGTAGTTGATGGTTTGGGGTGTGGCCTTACCTGCCTCCTTTCTTCATATTTGGACAAATCTGGGGGTTGTCTTGATCTTTTAGCCAACATATGTCTCCATTCTTTTTGTTGTATTGTTCTGTTACTTGGAGTATGAGGTTCGGCATATAGATCTTTATCCTTCTCTGGCTCTTTGCGCTTCAACACCACCTAAAATTCATATTTATAAGAAGGGCAAACTAAACATATCTTAATCTTACTAATCTCAGGTTGAGGACCTCTGGCTTTCTAACCTTTATCTCGCTGAGCTTTCTGTGATTTGGACTACTCCACTGGCCTCTTCCCTTTTGCTTTTATTTGTAAGTCTACTTATAGGTCACATGCTCCCAATATTTTGATGCCAGTAATATTAATCTCAATCATATTAACTGAGGCCATGGGGAATGGATTTGTCTCCATTAAGGGTGTTTTTCCTTTGCTCAAGAATTCAAGCCTTCCTTCTTAAATAGCCTTTTAGATGACATTCTGAAGACTATGCAGTTGTCAGTGTGATGCCTGAAGGAATTGTGCCACTTACAGTAATCACTCTTTGCTCGCTCTTCCACTAAAGGAATAATGTATCCAACCGATAGAGTGATTTTATTATCCCTAAGCAATCAAATATCTCATCAACATTATTCAAGTCAAAGGAGTACTCTTTTGCTATCTTGTTAAGGTTAAACTCTACTACATTCTTCTTGAATGAATGCAGATGATTTGCTTAAGGTCGAATACTCATAAGAGGTGCCTAATTTGAGTGCGGCCAAGCATACTTCCTCTTTAAAGTCTAAAGCTTCATCTTGATCAATAGCTGAAATCTCTAAAGGATTTAGGTAATAGGTACCTTTGGATGAAGTTTTCCTTTGATCTTTCTCCTTGAGCCATCTCTCATAACCATTGACTCAGTCAAGGAGGTCATAGAAATCCATGAACTTGTGGCTTTTAAATTGCTCTCTGATAGTGATATTCATGCCACTAAATGCAGGGTTGACAAACTCGGCTTCTAAGATTTTAGCATTACAATAGGCATTGATTTTTTTGAACCGAGTAATAAAATTCTCGGTCGATTCTCCTGGCATTTGGGCAGTCATAGCCATATCAGCCAAAGTAGTTGCTGGTGAAATTGCTCTTCCATTTAAGCCCAAATAGTAATAGAGTCTGGCCTGATATTTGTATACCAGGTAAAGGCTGATCTAGTCAAAGAATTACCAAACAGTTGAAGCTTAAGAAAGTTTTCAGCCGATGTTTCCCCACACTGTGTAGTGAATCTGGAAATGTGCTCAAGAGTGTTTGAGTTATCCTCCCCATAAAATAGGATGAACTCGGGGATTTTGTAGCCTTTGGGAAATGGATATATTCGGTCAATCTAGTTAGGGTATGGTTTCCTATACATTGGCTGAGCAGTATCCCTGAAATCTATCCACATCCTCCATAAAAGCTCTCATGAGGTCATTATCTATGGGTTGAGGGTTTCTATAATCATCTCGGCATCTTTCTCAGTTATATCTATCATCATATTCATTATTAATGGGCCGATAGTTCGACCTCATGTCATTTTCTCGCTCATATCTAAGATCATAATCTCTTCTCCTATTATCATATCTATCATCATTTCGGTAATCATTATTATAATGTGGAGGATTATTACCTAGATTGGCTCAACTGGTTGGCAGGTAGTCCCTTTGTGGCTGTCCTTCAACTCCATCTCGGTCAGCCCAGCACAACAAGTTTGCTTCACCATATGTCAATTCGTCCCTCTGATTATTAGGAATATTCCTTCTAAAGTGATTGGCGAAGTTCCTTCTCTCGGCCATATTGTCATTTCTTCCTTCATGAGCTCGGTGAAACGGGTCAAGATCATTGTGAATCGATCTAAGGATTGATCAATTGTTCTTTGTACAGTCCGATTTTCATCTACTATCAGCCTTATTACAACAGCTAGGATGGCCATTTTGACCCGCCCCGATGACTACTAGCTCAACCCAATCCTAATGGGGCGGGTAAAATATGTCTCGTTTATAATGGGGCGGGGTGAGTATTGGCGAACCCGCCCCACATACCTATTTATGTATTTTATATTATATATATTATTTTAATACACATACATACATATTATATTTTTAAAATTTATTTTTCACATATATTTATTTATATTATAATTATATATTTCAAGTAAAATATACAAAATGATGCATTATATATATATATATATATATATATATATATATATATATATATATATATTACTTTTGAAAAATAAATGGGTATTTGTGACCCACTCCGCCTTGCCTCTAAACCCGCCCCACCCTTCTATAATACAGGTAAGGTATGGGTATGTCCATAGCCACCCCATATTCAATCTGTGGCCATCCCTAATGAAAGCAGTTTGTTCGATCATCCCTAGATAAAGGTCATTGTTCTCTCAGGCTACACCATCAACAATGGCCCGTTGATAGGCCGCGCTCAAATTGAGCAGCCTTGGTAAGATCCTCTCTGGATTATACTTGGGGTCATTAGTTTGGGAGTTCTAAGTTTCAGCATCTTTAAGGAATATGATATCCCCAACCTTTTTAGGATTGTCCACATAAACTCATTGCTTCTGCAGGATCCCAATGTTCGATGGTCCTCTATTTATGTTCTTTTTTAACTGCGAGGCCAATGAAGGTTAGTTCTCAGTTCCAGTAGTTGATGTACGATCGTCGGTATCACCATATTTGTTTGTTTGCTTACTAGTCTGATCATCAGTATTAGATATCTTCCTTATTTTAAAAATAATCTCATTGGACGTGCCAAAAAGATATAACCCTAAATTAATCATAGGTGAATTTATTAACATTAACACCTTTAGATTGTTTGATCAATGCTCTTTTGTTTCAGTTCTGTTAATACTGGATTAATTAAAAACAGTGCAATTAATTAACCTAATTTATGGTATATAGGCGTCAAAGCGCCGTCAACTATCAATTAGGGATCTGTGCAAGAAAAGTAACCTGATTTTTCGATATATAGGTGGCCGGCATCATCAACTTTCGTTCAGTGATCTAATATAAAAGCTGCAAGGAACCGTCAATTAAAAGGTAAATATTTAGGCTACAAAGAATCGTCAATTCTAAGAAGGGGTGATTATGCAAATTTGGAGCAAAATTGAATGTTTATTGAAATGAGTGATAAAGGTACATAATGATTTTACAAAACTATTTATAAGGGATTTACAAGGGTATTTTAGTAATTACAAAAAAAAAGTAAAAAACTCTAATATATTCTGGCGAATTACAGGAAAATTGGACTCACTATGTGCATCCGGACTCACTACTATATTTCAGGGTTTATTTATATGGGCTTGCTTCAAATTCAAGGCCAACAACCAATTTTTGGTATGAAGTTAACAACATCATACCCATTGACATTTCTTTTATTTATTTTTAAGTTGCTATTTTAAAATTTTAATTGGCTGCAAATTCAACTTTTAGTTGAATTTTTTTTTATTCTCTCAATTTTTTTTAATATATATAGATACACAAGGGTAGCAATTCGTGTTAGTGGATCGTGTTCAGATCCTATTGACCTATATCTATAACACGATAAGGGTCAATACGAACACGATACAATTAGTTTATCGTGTCAAAAATCTAAATACGAACACGATTCACTTAATTAATGGGTAACACGACACGACACGAATAACACGTTTAAAATTTTAAATTGATTAATTTTTTTATTTTAATATTTAAAAATTATCAAATTTACTAAATTAATCCCTATTAATTTATATTATTACATAAAATATAAATATATATAAATTTATAAAAAAGATTAATAGTAATTTTTATATATACATATTCTAAAAATTATAAAATATATTAGATTAAACGTATCGTTTTCGAATTAGCGGATTAACCCGCGACACGACACGATTATTTTCGTGTCACAATCAGGTTGACACGAAATCGACACAAACATGATAACCCATAACCTAAACTTACTAATTTCGTATTGAGTTTGTGTCGTGTTATCGTGTCGTATTTGATATTGTCACCTCTAGATGACACTTTTCTTTATAATTAATACTCAATTTTTTTTTAATTATTAATAAATGAGTTAACAAATTATTTCAACTTATTAAAACTTATTTAATTATAATTCGACTAATACAATTAAAATTTTTAATTTTTAACTATTTTTTTATTTATCGGAAGCATTATAAAATTCCAAAAAAAAAAATTATAATTAATTTTTTTTAATAGTATATGCTACTTAATAAGAGTCATTAAAAAAATGTTGGGGGAGACAGGTTAGGAATCCGCCACTACTGAATTCAATCATGACAGCAATTAAGAAGATAGATTATGCGACTTTATGTCTTGCTATCTCTCTTTATTAACTCTAATTTTTCTCTTTCCAGATAATAAAAAACATAAAGTGAAAGCAGCACATGTGTTTGTGTGTGAACGCTCCATTAAATTATTATTTATAGTATTTGGCAAAAATAAAAAAAAAAATTATTATTTATAGTAATTAACTATTGACTTACTACATAATTTGATCTCAAAAAGAATTAGAAAAGTTTATTAAACTAAAAATTAGCTTTTTATTTTATTTATTGCATTCTTATATTTTTATTTATTGTAGTACCTTTTGCTATGTTTGACACGATATGGTCTTAACCTATTTTAATAATTATAATACTTGTAATTTTTTAATTAGTTTAAATTTATTTATTTTTTTCAATTAATAAGTTCAAAATATTTATGATTCATATTTAATCTATTTTATTACTTTTTAATTATGGTTTAATAGCTTATAAGTAGGTCTACTTTCTACTTCCTCCGTCCCAAAAAAATTATCAATTTTCTTTTTTCACATAGTTTAAGAAAATATAATTAATTATTTGTCAACTTATAAATTTTATTATATTATTCTATTTATACTCTTATTTATACTTATTTATTTATTAATTTTAAGAATACACAATTACTACACCTTTTAATTAATAAGGATAAAATAGATAAATACCTATATCTATTTTTAAAGTGGACAAATATTTTGGAACATTCTAAAAAGAAATAGTGGACAATTTTTTTAGGATGGAGGAATAATAATTTAGAAGGTCAATCTCCTTATATAGAAATTATTTTTTTTTTATGGACTTAAGGTTATTTGAGGCTTAAGCGTGATTTAGTCTTATTTACTATCGCTTCCTTGTTGTGTCAGGTGGTATAATAAGCTACTACTTGTCTCCTTTATTACATTCAACGAAGTTCAATGTAATCTTTTCATTGATGGTAATCATGAAAGACGAACTCTTTTAAGAGTAAATTTTCAAAATCCTGAACATATAAGAAATAGCATTCTGAATATCATTATTTTTAATTAAAATGTTCTTGATTTTGAAAATATTTATTATTTTTTTATCATGAATACGATAGATCTTGTACTAGAGAAAATGTAACTCACAATCAATCTATTTGTAGATATATTCCTAATTTTAGTGATATTTCTTATTTTGATGGTCTTTTTTACAAGAAGGATTTTATCAAGTTGTTGTTTGATTTAAAGATTTTTCTTTTTCATAATATTCGTCAGGGGTATGTAATTGAGCATTGGGATGAATATCAAAAGTGATATGTATAATTTATTTATGGTCAAGAATGAAAAAAAAAATATTTATGAGTGAATTTTATCATGGTTATTATATGGAAATATTTTCTTGATAAAATAAAAAGGTTGAACAATTTTTATGAGAAATTGAAAAATTATTCTCATACTATTCTTATAAATTTTACTCCATGTTTCTCAAGAAATGGTGACTTTAGAAATAAGGAAATTGACCTTAAAATTGCTCAACCAATAACTTTTGATGAAGATTCCACGCACATTGTTTTAGAGGAAGTCCAAAGTGAAGAGATGAATAATGTGTGATAATATAGACCCAAAAAATGACGAGGTGGAGACTAAACTTAGTGAAGTCGAAGTTTCTCGACCAATTGAACTTGAGGAGTTTGAACCAACAGTGAATTTCACCAAAATTTGCACAACTATTAAAAAAAGTCCAAATTAAAGAAGTTAGGGTAAATTTCATTTGTGGTTTTTAAACTTCTCACTAATTCACATAAATGTCTTTAAATTTTAATTTGTACATTAATTAGAATAACGATAATATCATTAAATTCGAATTTCATTTAATATCTTACCAGAATTACTAGTAGCCTCCACGAATGTATCAAGTTTTTTAATAAAAACATTAGTCCACTTAAGATTAGAATTTTATCTCTTCTCATTGGCTAATTCTTACTTTGTTACTCTCACATTTCTCTTTAAAAAGACACAAGGATGAGCAAGTAATCAACTTGGTAAAAACACCATTTATCTTGCTCGAGGTTCAACCAAGTAAAAAAATCAACAAGCTATGTGCTCGGGTGTGATAGTAAAATAAAAAAAATAAAAATATCGCATAAATTACATCACACAAAAAGTAAAGAAAGAGAGAAGATAAGGATTGTATTGTATTCTTAGCAAGAAAAAGAGAGCGACAAAGAAAGAGAGAGTGAGAAAGGGTTGGGATTCAGTGGATAGAAAAAGCAAAATGTGCGCTGATAATCAATAAGGGGAGAATATTTTTATCCTATTTGCACTAATTTTTTATTAAAAAAATTAATATATTTCATAGTGAAAACCATATTAACAATTTCGACAAGATATTGCATAGAATACAATTTGAATGATATTGTATTGTTATCCTAATTAAAATACATAAATTTTTAAATTACAGATTAGTAATAAGTTTAAAAACAGTGGATGAAATTTATCAGGCAAGACGTAAAATAATTAAAAGAATTGAAACTCTTACAATTGACAATTGACAATTGACAATGAGAATTTGTAAAGTAAAGACATTCATATAACCCACAAAATTTATGATTGTGATTTTGGTAAAATACAATACGTTGATTTCATTGGAATTAATGGTGTAAATTTTCATATGGCCCCATTGACAATAATTTTTAATCAATTAAAATTTCAAAAAAAAGTATTCGATGCAAATCTTTTTATAAATGTATTACGATGTTCAAAATACTTATTTATTTGGCATAAAAAATTTTAATTTCAAAGTACAAACTTGAAGTTGAGTTTTTTTGAAATGGAATAATATGACATAATGGTTTTGTAGCCCAAGATCAACTAAGAATGAGGGTTGAATTGGTGGGCAATTAAAAATTTAATTGAGAAAGAGTAGAAGAATAAAAAGACACAAAGATTTATAGTGGTTCGGATTATAACCAATCCTACATCCACTCCCCAATCAACAATTGGGTATTTCATTATCTATGAAGTTTTAACAAGTTCACTCCCAACTTAGTGTTTAAAGCTCACACTAAATTTTACAAGTGTTTTCAAGGCTCACACTAAAAATCTCACAAGTGTTTTTCACTAAAGCTAACACTCAACCCACCAAGAGTTTTACAAATGATCACTCACCAACCTAGCAAGTGTTTAATAACTAACACTAAACCCTTTTGAGCAATGAATGCTCTTACAACAAATACACTAAAAATTGAAAGATTAATTGGTAAGAGTTTGGTTATTGGATTGTTAATTCATGTCCCTCAACTCTTTTTGATGGGATATTTATAGTGTTCATCCACCAAAAAGAGATGTTACAAAAATGATTAACCAAATTTGTCTGCTACAATAACAAATCCAGCATTAAATGCTGGTTAGCCCATTTTCGCGGTCGCAATGCAATATTGCGTTCGCTAATGATAAATAGCGGTCGCTATGCACTTTTCGCGGTCGCGATATTCATATTTGCCCAACGTCTAGTGACACGTGGCATCATTCCATTTGTTGTTGAAGTTACCGTTGTAGTTCATTCTCAGCATATGAATGTCGCGGTCGCTATAAGCTTATTGCAGTCGCGATATTCATATTGCGCTCTATATTGCGGTCGCGACTCCCACCGTGAACCTTACTGCCTGAATTGTGAATTTTCAGTTTTAGCTACATCGCAGTCGCTAAACATAGGTAGCGATCGCAATATCCATATTGCGGGCGCAATGGTCTTGTTGCGGGCGCTAATTACAAGGCATTTACAATACTTAGAAATTTTTTCAATTTCTTCAATACAAACGACTGTAGGGTTAATTTATTTGTCAAAACAAACTCAAATGAAATATTAGAACTATTCAATTTGATTGTCAAGATCAAAATAGAAATTAACCAAATTGAAAACTCAATTTAGGTCAACAATCTCCCCCTTTTTTATTTTGACAATTAAATTGAATTTTTTGAGATAAAATAGCACTTAAGCAATATCAAGTAACTTTTAATAAAGTAAGTGTGCTTCTCCCCCTTAATTGATGATCTCCCCCTAAATTGATGACTTATTTAAATGAATTAAAAAATGAATGTAAAATTCAATTTCATTATCTTCTCCCCCTTTGGCAAGATCAAAAAGAGACAAAGTAAAACATAAAAGATATTGACTCATATATGCAAGAAATGTAAATTTCATTAATAAGAGAAGAATAAAAGCATACAAGATACTTTGAAAATTAAAGACATAGAAAATGAGAAATGATGAGAAAATACTAAAAAAGAAATTTAAAGATAACAAAAGAAATAAAGAAAGGGATCTAATGGTCCAATTAATCTTGATCTTTTTCTTCCTCTTCAACATCACTAAATTTAAATTCTTTGAGGTCACATGGGTTAAGTTCTAGTTTATTTTGAATTTCAAATATGTCCTTATGCATATGGTCAAGAAGATTGAGCCTCTAAGGATCTTGTGAAGGAGCTTGTTGGTTTTAGAAGGTGGAGGAGGAGTAGTTTGGGTGCCTTGGTTCTTTGACATACCTTCTTCAACTTGAGAAGGTTCTCCACTAGGAAGAGAAACTTTAGATCATTTTCTTGATTTCTGAAGGACTCCAACCTCTCAAAAAATGTACTCAAAAGCATCATTCTTTTCCCTAATACATTTTGAATGAAGCATATATCCTATGTCCAACATGTTTGAGGAAGGAAAAAGAATAGTTTTTAGAATGACTTTGTCGGGCAAGGTGAGAGCACCAACAGAATTTGCTATTCTTGAGATATGGGAGGAGAGAAGGATGACTCCTTTTAGAGTTTTGGCAAGATGCACAAATTGGTCTATTAGAAATCTAGCACTTTGAATAGGTTTGTTTTTTATGAGGCCAAAGAGAAAGAAAAGGTCTTTTTGGGTAACTTTTTCATTGCCATCACCCCTTGCATTTATGGAGTAAGTGACAATGCGATGAAGGACCAAAAAATGCAAGGTTCTAAAGTGTTTAGCTAGGGAGTTCCTTAGATCATACTTACTTTCTATGGAGAGTTCTTTCCAAAAGGTGTTGAAATCAAGATCAAGATCATTTAGAGTGAAGGCTCCTTCTTGTTGAAAGTTGAAAATTTCAACAACATTTTGGAGAGTTAAGCCATATTGAACTCCAAAGAAGCGAAATCGGATGCCATAGAAACCATAAGTGTCGGAGGCTATCTTCTCAAGCACTTAGGTGGCAAGAAATTCTTTGGACAATTCTTCATAGCCATTTTCGGTTGGGAAAATGAAAAACATCCATTGGAGATTGTTCAAGTAGTGAACAATATTACCCTCTATTGCTAATTTTCTTAGATGGGCAATGTTTAGGACTTTGTTAGGTAGTACTAATTTGGGTTGGAGTTTAGACCAATTGGTTTTCTCATCCTTGGTGACTCCTTGCATTATTCCTAAGGAAAGGGTTGGTTCTTGGGAAGTTTGTGGTTCTTTCCCTTTGGAAGCCCTAGAGTGCTTAATCTTTGGAGCCATAGATAGAAGATTTAAAGAAGATGAAGAGAAGAAAAGTTTGTTTTGGAGGAGAATTTTGTTGTAAAATAATTTAGTATGAAGAGAGAGGTTTATATAGCCATGGAGAAGCTTAAAAAGAGTAAAAAATGGTCAGTAATTGCATTAAATGCAATTCTGCCCGTTTTTGCAACGGCTATAATTTTTTGTGCCATAAACGTAAATTGCGTTCACTATATAGGTGTAGCGACTGCAATTTTTGAAAAATCTGAGAAACAGTAACTATTTGAAGAAATTTCGCGTTTGCTATAGACATAGTGCGACCGCAATTTTCAAATGTTCCAAACGTATAGTTAAAATATGAAAGTAGCGGTCACTAAATTTGTGTAGCGATCGCGACTTATAGGTTTTTCAAAATTTTAAGAAGATTTTTAAAACTCGGGAAAGGGATTTTGAGTTTTATGAATGTATAAAATAAAATAAACATATAAACACATCGAGTTCAATCAATCAATATTATATATTATTAGATTAAAAAATAGAAGGAAATGCATGATATGTACTAATGATTGATTTATGTATGAAAGCGTCATTTTCATGGAAGGGAACTTCCATCAAGCATACCAAGTTCCTTTTTAATGAAGTTTAGCCTTTCTTCATTTAAGGGTTTTGTAAATATGTCCGCCAATTGGTTAGTTATATCAATGAATTCTAGCACAAATTCTCCATTATACACATGATCTCTCAAAAAATAATGCCTAATATCTATATTTTTGCTTCTTGAATGTTGAATAGGATTCTTAGAGAGGTTTATAGCACTTGTGTTATCACATTTGATAGGTATGTGATCAAGTGCTTGACCATAGTCCTTGAGTTGTTGTTTCATCCAAAGAACTTGAGTGCAACAACAATCCGTCGCCACATATTCCACTTTAATGATGGACAAGGCAACCGAAACTTGTTTCTTGCTAAACCAAGAAACTAAGCACTCACCAAGAAAATGGCAAGTTCTAGATGTACTCTTTCTATCTATGAGACTACCGGCATAATCCGCATTCGAGTAACCAAT
>CATKHJ010238113.1:0-43125 GCA_949750685.1 Vernicia montana
GCAACTATCCGATGAGTGCGTCTGATAGTCCGGAATTTATCCCTGATAATTAATTTGATGTTAGAATAGTTTATTTCAGCGTATCGGGATTATTATGAATTTAGATAGTTAATTGTAATTAAATTCTATTCCTGATAATATTTTATTATGCAATAATTGTGTTTCAAGCGTCTCTCCAGTTGCGAGATATCGCGCTTGAGGAGATCTAGTTTGAGATTTGTCTAGTTTGTGAGTTATATAGCTTAATATAATGCTCCATTCTCTTTTATTTAATTAATGTTTCATTTGCATTCATACATTTGTTGTTTTGATGTTATATATATAAATATGAATTATAAATATGAGTGAAGCATTCAAACATATGAATGTGATTGTTTTGTTGTGTTTATAATGTTATTAACTGTGAATACTGGATGAAGTTGGGATGACATAGGAATCACTAGGAATGTAAATATGATATATGATGGATAAGATTTGACTGGTGTATGATAGCTCAGGAGCTTGCTCATCGCTCGCTGCTGCCAGTCGGGTCGCTGCATAGCTTCGGCTAGGGACAGCTGGTACCCTATGTATTGAATTTTTAAAGTAATATCAGTTGGACACAGAGAGTCATGTTAGGAGGGTCGGCTCCCCATATTGAGGTTTAGTATGATTCATGTGGACTGATTCCTATCCTTGGTTGATTATGTGATTGGTTGTCTGGATAACATTATGCACTAGCATTTCCAGTATTCGAATGGTATGTTATATTGATAACTATATAATTCATTGAGTTGAATGCTCATTCCTGTTCACCATTTTTCCCAGGTTGCAGGTTGAGCTTGAGAAGTAAAATTTTAGTCGAGTATCCCTGCCTTCCATCCTTCGGCAGTGAAATGTATTTATTTATTCAGACATGTAATTAATTTTATATTGTGCTGTATTATTAAACTCTAACACTCCGCATTGTTATTCTGTCAAATGTAATTTTAATCAGAAGTATGTCTTTAGCGTATGATGAGTTTTGAGGTAATCAAAGATTCCTCACTATAGATGTTGTGGAAGTTGTAATATTTCTGTTAAGTATGAACCTTGTGATGATTGAATGAGAATGAGATTATTGCCCTAAGCGGCATTGATTTGATTGATATTTGTCAAATTCTGCTTAATAGGTGAGCCCTCAGCCTTAATTTTGTGGCAGTTACAGCTGTCACATTATTGTTTTGTTGTTTAGCAGTCAATCAGTCTTATTACGGGTTCTGGAAACCTTAAGCTTTTTTGTTCTCTAGTGCCGGACACGTGCTTTCGGATTCGGAGCGTGACAAATTGGATATGTTATTGAAATGGTTTTGAATGGCAAGTAAGCTAGTTTATTAGGAAATTAGATTTTTTTTTTTTTTTTTGCAATTATGCTAAAGAATTGGTTTGAGTTCTTGTTTATTCTTTATTTATTTATTTATTTATTTTTTTAATTTTGGTTAATAGATCTTTATTCTATTGTTAATTCAATTCTTATTTAGTTAATAAGAATTTGAAAGAAAAAAAACAAACTTGAGAATTTGAAAAGTAAATTTCTTGTTGATTTTTTATTAGATTTATGGAAAATAAAAAAGAAATAGTTGAAAAAGAAAATTTAATTATAATTGAAGAGCATTTTAGTCTTTATATATGTTTTTAATGTAAAAAATAATAGAAAGACCACTTAATTGATCAAAACAAAATCTTATGGGCCATTTAATTAATTTTTCAAAATAAAAGAAATTATTCCGTCAATTACATCAAATCTCATGAACGAAATGGTATTTTACCCTAATTATTATTATTATCATCACCAGTATAGATAAATTGAAATTGAATGATGTTTCAATGATTTCAAAATTTCAATAATTATTTAGTTAAATTAAGCCAAAAACCAATTTTCTTTATAATGTATTTTCTCCTAGCTTCCCCCAACAAAAACAAAGGGAGGAAAAAGAGAGAATCTCTCCCCGTCTCTTGCTTCTTTCTTTCCTTCTTCTCTTCCTATCAAACATAATGTACCCCCAAACCACCAGCTTCCCAATAGCATGATGGGAAAAAAAATAAAAATTAAAAATACCATCCGGTTCAAACTTATGACATCAAATTACCTCCCAGTATGTAAAAAAACAACAGTTGAGGTCTTGCTTCACCACCACATATATCTTATCTGCTTCAACTGTTTCATTCATAATTTCTTACAACATATGAACACAGTAGGGGAAAAATAAAAAGTTCCCTAAGATTAATCCATGCCGACAGTTGCTGACATGTTCATTTAACCCTGTTCTTACGAGTCACAACTAGAAATATCAATTTGCTTTGCATAAACAGAAGTTACACCTCAAGCTTCAAGATGATCGTTTATAATAATACCTGCAAAACATGAGATGAAATTAATTTGCTTTCCAGGGATGGAGAGAGATATAGAAATGGCGGGTTTGTGCTTTTTTTTTTTTCCCTAATGAAAAGAAGACATACACATCTATCTTTATGCCATAAATGGAAGCATATTTTCGTAGAAGACGTTCCACAGTGTACCACTGTGACCGATTGGAT
Source organism: Vernicia montana (assembly GCA_949750685.1). NCBI lineage: Eukaryota > Viridiplantae > Streptophyta > Magnoliopsida > Malpighiales > Euphorbiaceae > Vernicia > Vernicia montana. Next base: position 2,557 of record CATKHJ010238113.1, read on the forward strand.
TCATCTTGATACCCAATTCGAGGCATGTGGATGGAGGCTTATGGAAAAATCAAATGCAAATACGTTAGTTAATTTATATATGAAATAGGCAAAAACAATTAAGAATTATGATTTTCAAGTTAACAGAAGTCAGAGGCTGTCTCTGAACATCGGCAATCTGAGAATTCTGCATCATGCTCAATTGTATGATAATTAGATAAAATTTACTGAATTACAAGCAAAATACTTGATGTTCAAGGTTCCAGACTTTATAGTTTATCCATGCTTTCCCAAGGCAAGGAAAAACCAAAGTGAGATAACTTGTGTAGTTGCATACTACTAGGTGCTAGAGATAAAGACAGAAACAAACAATCACGATCCTCACCAACTACCAAAAATCTTATCTTGCTGTCCCATCTCAATAAAAAAAAATTAAAAAAAAAAAATTGTTGCTATTGGGATGGGCAGTTAGTGATACATCAAAATCCAACTATACCAAACATGTGGAAAATTATACCAGAATTCTGAGCTGCCGCAAATGAAACCTTGGATAGGCAACGTTCCAAGTCAGAAATAGAGATATTGCTGCGGGGCATTTTACGCCTAGGATTATATGATTGCACAACAGCCAAAGCCACCCACTGAGGAGAATCACCTTCCACACTCTGTCTATCAGTGTCCTCTGTGGCAATAAATGGGCTAAAAGATAATAAAAATCATAAACAGAGCAAAAAAGAAAACATTTTAAATGCTAAAAGAAACCAGAAATACAAGAATGGTTCATATTACATAATTGTAACAAGAGATGACTATATAAGTTGTTTCAGCAAATTAGCACTGGTTGCTGAAAAGAGAATGAGTTACTAGGAATTGTATGCTTATTACTTTGCTCATGACCATCATCAAAGGTATTGATCAGAATCAGCATTAGCTAGCCAAGAAATCAAAATTTCTGTCATTAATACCAAACATAGCAATGTAAAATACAATACATCATCTGCATATCTGCAGAGATTTGTCCAATTGATCCGAACAGCTTATATTTGCATATCATACCACTGTGCACAATTCAAAAAATTGCTGTATTCCTGATTATCATTTTTTGTTTGTGTGCATGCCTATCTGCCTCTCTGCACTCGTTCAATGCGCATGAGAGAATAATGGCTTATGAAAAAAACCAGTTTGGATAATGAAAGAGTGAGATGCAAGAAGACTGAACACAAAAGCTGACCATTAATTCTTATAAGATGGAGATCACCGAGATGAAGGTCCCTAAATTCAGATGCCTGTTGATACGCATTGGGGACACTTGAAGACAGCTTGGCCAGTGCATCAAACATTCCTCCATGGCCCCAATTTCCAGAGTCATCCACACAACTGCCAAATTAATATCTGAGTCAAACCTGACAGTAATATAGATTACTACTTGACAAAATTCAATTGTTTGTGACTAGTGTGATTTATTTTCCGTAGAATAGAATGCACAAACTCATCTTAAAAGTTAGCAAAACAGCACTGAACTTCTTGTCTTCATTAATATCCTATGGGAAACTAATCACCCCAATTTTAAATGTCACCTTAAATAGTGCAAATGAATTCCATTTACAAGGATGTCCACAAACAAACAATTCTATCCACTGTATGATATCACAATCCCATTTCAAGAAATAATTATCTTGTTATGCTTTTAACTGATGATATGTTGTAACATTAAAAATAAAAATTAATTTCTGGAAAAATCATTAGTTTGTATAAGAAAGCTCACTCCTACTGATGGTGATAGGAAATTACTACTCTACATAGCTAAAGTTTTAAATATCACATTCAAAGTAGGAAACAATAGAAAACAAGTATTCACCACTATCAATCGCATCATCGGCTAATCAATGAGGAAGCAAATTAGTGTTATCTTTGATACAAGGAAATACCTGAATATGACTGTGGGCTCAGATGGGCAGACTTTTGCTGGATCTGTACAATCTCCAACAACAAATTGAAGAGAACCAGCATCTGACAATACATCACCATCCACATCTTGGTCAGGATCTTGTATAGACAATGAATGGTATCCAAGGGATTCCCACTTAGATAACTTTTTCTCCTCCGCTTTCTTCCTTGCAGCCTCAATTTTAAGATGCTTATCCTCAGGTAAGTTCCTTCTATGTCCCAAATCCAAGACCTGGATGTCGCTTGATTGTGATGTTTCCTTAAATTTTTCAACCCATGAGAGATATGATGCCTCATCAAGACCAGGATCATAATCCACAAAAGCAGAATTTCCGCTAATAACATCAAATCCACTGTCTTTATCAGTATGATTAACCTCATAGTTACTGTCCTCCTTTCTCAATGTCTGATAATTACGCATTGCAATTACTTTCTCTATCATAGCATTCAATTCCGGCATGTTCGGTTCATCTGATTTTTCAGTATTGATATCCAAAGGATCAAACATATGTAACCCAATTATGATAGATCGCAAATCAATGGTTTCAACTTCTGCTGTTTCTTTTCCTTCCTGCTCCACAACATCATCCCCTACAACATTATGACTAAGCTGCAATTTTCTCTCTGCTCTTCGCATAATAACCTACATCCACACATTTGGACAATCCAACAGTGTCAAAAATTCATCAATCAAGCCTTAATAATTGATATACAAATCACACCTCTTCCACTGTACGCCTTGTAACCAAGTTTATTGACAACACATGATTCATTTGACCAATCCGGTGTGCTCGCTGTAAAGCCTGCTGGTCAACCTGGGGATTCCAATCTTGCTCATAGAATATAACCTATGCATAATATTTGTAACAATGTCAAATATATATGGCACATCTTGTAAAAATCCATGTCACTTCTCAAGGAATTAAACATCTACTCAGACAACAATTACACTGCCATAAAGTTCTTTTAAAATGTTATACATCCTAAACTTCAGCGATACCATCATATAAGTCATTTAATACAAGTCAATACAACATGAGTTATGCTTTTCCAAGAAGTCATTTTAAGTGGAAGCACATACTCCAAGAAGTCAATATATCTAGAACCAAAAAATAAATTATCATCCTTGATACCCAATATCTCAATATTCTAAGCCTCAGACATCACAGTGTAAAGATCAAAATTAAAACATGGTGGTTGTACTATAGTTATAACATTTCTGGCAGACAAAAACCATTTTTGTTTCAGCTTGACTAACAAAATGAGTTCACACACCAAAGGATAATTATTGTGAAATTTTAGATAAAACCCACTGTGTCTGCAGCCACAAGATTTAAGCCAACTCCTCCAGCCCTTGTAGATATCATGAAGACAAAAGCACTATTTTCATCAAAATCAGAATTCAACTTCCCTGATTGCCCACTAAAACTTCTTATGGCAGCAAACCGTTCCTCAGCCCGAACTGAACCATCAAGACGCTCATAGGAATACTTGCGTAACTCCAAAAAATCCTATGTTGCATAAAATTTCCATAATTAAAAAATTGTTAAAAGAAACAACAGTATATAACCAAGCTGAAGGAATTAATAAAACTTTAAGGTTAACTACCTGTAAAATGTCAAGTGTATGGGTCATCTGAGCAAAGAGGAGGACGCGATGTCCAGAATCATGTAGTTTCTGAAGTAGTTGGTCCAAAATTATAAGCTTTCCACTAGCCTGAATGCCAAGTTAACCCCCAATGGACTTGGAATGCATTCAAGAAAGCACAATAGATATATTTAAACTAGTGGAATCAAAGAGTCAGAGATGCCACACAGAGTTGCCTCTTTCCAACTTCAAAATTTTTATATCTAAGGTGTTGTTTGGTAAAACTGAAAATTAAGTGCTGAAAATTTAAGTACTGAATTTTAAGTGATGAATAAAATAAGTGATATAATTTTTAAATTATAAAAATATTTAAAAATCTAATCACTTGTTATATTCAGTACAAATTTTAAGTTAAAAATTTTAACTTACCATTTTAAGTGATTTTTAGCTTAATTGAAACTTTCAAGACAAGCGTTACCAAACAACTTAAAATGATTAAGTGTTGAAAATTTTAATTTTAAGTGTTAAATAGCATTATCAAACACCTCCTAAGTTTTTCTATTACTCTTTCTTTGTTTGTTGTATAGTTATGGGAACATGCAACTAGGTTCAAACTCTGCATCTACTATTACTTCCCATACCACATAAACAACAGACAACAATGCTACCTGAACTAGGTGTTCACCCTCTTCATATGGCTCAGGCTCAATACCAGGAAAGAGGTAAGGGTGGCTACATGCTTTTCGTAGCTGTATTACCTGTACACAAGAGGAAAAATTAATGGGTAAAAATTAAAAGGCTGCATGTCAGGAAATATCTTTTTTCTTTTGAGGGGATTCTAGAAATATCATTCTATTCAAGTAACTCGAGGAAAAAAGCAGTTTGCTATAATATGATGCTCAAGGCCAAAAATAGAGAAGTTAGATTACAATATTCTGCAGAGACTGATGATTTGAAGATGCAGAAGACAATGCAAGAAGTTTTGGTAGCTCTTTCCTCAATATTGACATATACACCCTCTTTTGGAGGCTGACCAGAGGAGCCATCCTATCAAGATCAAGCAAAACGTAAAGTCAAATTTTTTAGCAAAGAGATACTAGAACATGTTTCAAGAGTAGCATAACACACTAAAATTTGAAACACAACCAACTTACACAGTAACCTCAGTAAGGGGAGGTAGCACCAGGTTTCCGCACTCTATAAGCTTGGATTTTGTTCTTCGAAGCATGAAGGCTTTCAATATGCATTTTAAGGTCTTAAACTGCTCCTTAACCTTGTCTGCATCAAGACCTGTTGAATAATAACAGGAATAACATTTTTGCAGTATTTATAAATCCCAAATAATTCAGCATTTGTTGCATTAGAGGGAAGCACACAAACATATTTTCACAGCCAGAAGCAAGGTATAATGAAGTCAAATATAAAAGTCATATTTCTTAAACTCTAAATAAAACAAGAGTGACCAAGAAGTGTTGGCATCAACAGCCACATTTATTATAATAATCAGTAGTGATACCAGCTAAGTATCAACTCCATATAGAAGTACTCTCTTTCCTACTAATGCAATTCTCCCATATTTGAGGTCACTAAATAAAATTATTAGAAATGAAACTCCTCGTATTGAAAAGCAAGAAAGTTGTAAGAATGGCAGAACCAAAGACTACCAACTACCAAATCCAGACTTGTACCATCATTTCAAAACTCAAACTGCACAAGTAACTGCCCTGTTAAAAACCATTACAGTTGCATGACACCATATTGCAAAGAAACGAACCCTAATGCATGTATTTCCATGTTTTGGCTTTTATAAATAACATTAGATTCATCAATAAATATTTCATCATTGAATTCAATTTATGCACAGTAGAAAGCATGGCTAGCAAAGAAAAACCTCTAAAATCTGTGACCTGCCTTCTTTCTTATTTCAAAGAATCTTTGAAAAACAATTCACAACATTACAAAGGGGACTACAGCCCACTAAGATCCCTGAAACCATTTGACCTCTGAAAAACAATACAAAGATTAAGGAAAAATGTAGAACTCAAAGTATAAAGCATAATTTTATGGGAAGGCAGTTTTCATGCTACTAACTCAAATCAGATAAGAGAACAACCTGATGTTGGATCTCCAGCTTCTTTGAATGTGGAAAGGAACTGCTCGAGCGTCCCAAACACTAAAGGCACACAAAAATGCATCAACGCCCAGAGTTCAGTGAGATTATTCTGAATAGGAGTTCCAGTCATCAATAGCCGTCTTGGGATGAGGAAGCGCTCTTTAAGGACATTATATAGAACCTGTTGAGGTTTATCTATATAAGTGAAAAATAAATGTTTTCAACAATAGACATGTACAAAAAATCTAGTTTTTCCATGCTCAGCAGCACGAATTACTTGCAAATCTAAAAAGCACTCACCAATACTGTTCAATATCTAAAACATTTCAAATTATACAATAACAACAGAAAATCATCAGTTATGTCATAGTCCCTCCCATGATTTCTTTTTTTTTTTCTTTTTTTTTTTTGTACTGATAGTTTCTTCACGGCCATATTTTTCAATTTCCTAGTGAACATGAAGATCCAAATTTACAAAGCCCAATCAACATATTCAGAATCCAACTGTGACATGATTCATAATTAAACATACACTAGAAGGATTTTTAAGTCTTTGAGCTTCATCGATTATTGCATAATGCCAAGGAATTTGAGAAAGAAAATCTTGATCCATCAATGCTATGTCATAGGTTGTCAACAGCACATCAAAAGGCAACAATGATCCCTGTAAACAGTTATTAAACTGTCAGAACATGCAGTTTACATAGTGATGAAAAGCCTAGCTTCAAATTAAAACACATGAAGGGGGAAAAATCCTATGAGATTGAATCCATAAGAAGTTTACATAGTGATTTCAATCTGTAAAGATGCATTGCAAGATTCCAAACTCACATCAATTAATAAGGGATTTTCTGTTACATGCTCGTACATTGACTTGCGTAGATTGCGCCGGTGTTCTTTGTCACCAACATACCTGAGGACCTTTAGTTTTGGAGTAAATTTAGCCATCTCTGAGACCCAACCATCTGTGACGCTTAAAGGACATAATACCACTGCAAATATTTGAATAAGAACAAGAATAATTTTGAATGGAGGTCAGTACTCAATAGCATAAATAAATGCCCAATTAATCAAACAACAGGCTTCCATAACTCACAAAATGGTCCCGGTGACATTTGGTGAACCTTCAAATAACTTAAGAAAGAGACAGCTTGCAGAGTTTTCCCCAATCCCATCTGCCAATGACCAACTCATATTCAAAACATAATGAACACTATCACATAGCAATTACTGAACTATATAAAACTTAAATTACTGTAATTATTAACATAATATTTATTCTTACAACAAGTTTAAGACAATCTTCATTAGATAGAGCTTGTGAGAGTATTCATTTCCCAAAATTCGGAGACATTAATAGATAATTAACGTACCTCATCTCCTGCAAATAAAATCTTCCCGTTAGTTTTCGCTTCTATTTCCTTGGAACTACAAATAAAGGAGAAAATTAAAAAGAAAAAGCTACCGAGAACAACGTTGACGCCGAGAAGATATCTACGTACAAGCCACGAGACACCTTCCAATTGGTGAAGTTTCAGCGTCGCTTTAACCCCAATTTCTGCAGTGTTTATGGGGACGTCATCGGCGCGTGCGTCGGCGTCGAGAATAATAGTAGCTGCTGTCGTGAGCCTCTGCTCGTAATTCATTCTTGTCTGTTTTTTTTGTTATAGAGATTGAGAAAAATGGCGGTTTCCACTTTCTATACTTGACAGTGCTAGCTCGGAGAGAACGCGGGGAGAGAAGGGTTTGGAATTTAGATTTTTTAAATGGCGATTTTAGCCTTGTGGAATTTACTAAGTACCGTTAACACCAGGGGTTATTACAAGGACTTATAATTTACGGCACGTGTTTTGTCTACGGTTTGCACGTGGCTTCTTTTGAGGATGGACTGTTGTCTGTCGAGGGTAGACATGTAAATATGTAATCAAATGACGTGTAATTGAATATTGATACAGTGCTGGCCTGGAAGTTCACTTATTAAAAAACTATTCTAACTCAATTTGAAGTTTAAATTTTCTTATTGGTTAATGATATTCGAAATATTGGATCATAAATAAAAAAATATTTATACTATTTATTTATTAACAAAATAAATTTGAATTGATAAATTACTATTTAGATATTGCATAAATATAAAATATATTTAAAATTTAAATACTTCATTAATCTCGTTAATTATTCGAGTAAAAATTTATATTGGTCTAATAGGTAAATTTAGTTTGAGCATTAAGTATTTTTGCAATTATATTTTTGTCAATTTCATCTCAATTTAAAAATATAATTACAAGTATACCATAAAATTAAATTAAAAATAAGAATAATAATATTACTTTCATAGGCTCTGTTTAATTTAGTTGTTAGCGGATAGCTGAACAAATATGATTTTTGTTAAGTGTTTGGTAAAATTATTATTAGTTGTTACTGTTAATATGTTTAATGACCATTAATGATAAATATTAACATTATATCTTTATTTAAATATTATTTTTTAATAAGATAATTTAGTTTTTTTATTTAAATAAATATGAGTTGTTTAAAAAAAAATACAAATTGTAGCTTTTGTAAACACTAGTCAACTAATAGTTTTGCCAAACAAAATAACAACTATCATTAAAAGAAAATAGGGATTTTTACACAAACACTAAAAAAAGACAAAATATTTTTATATATGTCTTTCATTTTTTTTTTCTTTTCAAAAATATAATTTATTAAATTTTATATTTAAAAAATGTCTCACTTCCAAAAGTAAATTATAAGTATATCAAATGTATGTCATAAATATAAAAAATATATATATATTTTTTAAAATCTAAAAAGACAAAAGGGTATTTTAAAAAAAACGTTAAAAAAATTATATTTGGTATAATATCCTCAAAAAAAAAAACCAAACAGCTTTGATACAGCTATTGAAAAAAAAAAATTAATAATAATAATAGTTACATAAAATTTTTTGTCAAACACCCACATAGTAATTTTATGGGTAAAAATAAAATTGATTTTTCAACTCATTATACCATATTATCAATGAATTTTTAAATTATTAATAATCAAATTAATGACTTAATTAATTTATTTTTTTTTAAAAAATAAAAATCATGTGATCTCAAATATAGATAAAATAAAAAACATTAATTTAATTAATTTCTATATTGCGCTTTTAAAATTATTTTCTAAAAAAATGTCTAAAAAGCTAATAAAAGTACAATATATCACGTAATAAAATAAATTCCAACAAAATGAACTTAAAATAAAAGCTTTTGTCCACGATGAATTTATTAAAAAAAAAAAAGTCAAATAAGAGATCTTCAACTAGTATAGTCATTTTAACCCATGCGAGAATTTCCAAGTTTCCTCTCCTTTGCTCCCAAATCAACAAACATTCAAAGTTGCGAACCACTACAATCAAATCAGTATGACACCAAGTTTAATTACACCAAAGTTGAGAAATATATATATATATTGGTTGATTTAATTATAAAATGGCCAAATCGAAGTTTGATTACAATTTACAAACCCTCTCTCATGCATATATGCCAAATGTTCCTAATTTGGAAGTGTCTTGAGTTGGAGATGAGCTCATCAGATTCCACCCACAATAAACGGGCCAAAGTAAGGATTGTGGCCCCCTCTTCTTTGTCATTACTTCGGCAGAATCATACCAACTCCACTCTAACTCTCTAAGGGTATCAAATTCATAATCATTGTCTTTCTTAGTGCCCTAATTTAATATTTTCTATGGCTACTTACTGGAAATGTGCTCCAATCATATTTAAATTACAATGTTGCCATTTCTATACAATCCTAAAAAAAAAAAGTCTAATTATGGTTAGATTAGGGAAATTAAGGGGGGTAAATAGCTTTAAAAAATAATCAAACTTTAGTGTTTTTTTCGATATGATCACAAAAGATTTTTTTTTTGTTGAGAAATACATAAACTTTCAAAATCTTTTCACTGAAAAGTCATTAGCCGAAATTTCAGTTGGAAATGATGACGTGAACTGTCATGTAAGCATTTCTAACTAGCTTAGCCACGTCAGTGTGCTACGTATGATTGTCACATCACCTCAAATGACCCCACTTTTAAAATATATATATATTTTATTAATACCCATATTATTTTCACATCCTCTTCAATTACTTTTCCAAATCCAAACCCTAACTCAAAAAATATTGAAAAAGAAAAACTCATTGTCGTTGATCAAGCCATTGAGAAATAAGCAACAATTGGTAAAAAATAAAACTTTTGTTCTCTGTAGATCTTTCTTCTTCTTCTTTCAACAATTGCGGTAGCTTTTTCGGCTCCAAGCTCCTTGAGTAGGTTGAGTGATACACGGAGTTAGTGGAGTTTATGAAAAATGTCTCAGCCTTAGTCGACAACGAGGAGCGTAACCTTCTTTATGTTGGCTTCAAGAACATCATCGGAGCTCGACGTGCCTGAGCTTTCATCATAACCTTCTTATTTCCTCCATCAAGCATAAAGAAGAGATCCATGGCAAAGAATGCCACATCTTAACGATTTGTGACTATATGACAAAGATCGAGTATGAGCTTTCCTCAATTTGTGATGGGGTCGGCCAAAATCAAGTATGAGTTTTCCTCAATCTATGATGGGATCTTAAAGTTGCTTGACACAAAGTTGATTCCTTCTACCTCTTTAGGAGATTCTAAGCTGTTTTATTTAAAGATGAAGGGTGATTACTACAGGTATCTCGCCAAGTTAAACTGGTGTTGGTGCTGAGAGGAAAAAGGCTGTTAAGAGTACTATCTTTACTTACAAATTTGCTAGTGCAGTAAAGTTTTTATGGAGATTTGAATTTTTATTTGAATTTTGTATTTTGGGAAATTGGAGAGGTGAAATAGAGAGATTTTTTGGGTATGAGTTCGAAAGAATCATTGGCTTGGTTAAGGAAAAAATTAACCATTGATGGGTACAAAGAAATTGGTATTGTTTTGTTTAATGGGTACAAAGAAATTTGTTTTTGTTTGTTTTTTTTTTCATAATTTTATGTTAATATTTCTTAAAAAAAAAATTTAGTTCATGAAATTTAACTTATTTTCCAGTTGTTTTGATATGAAAATTAATAACTTTGCTTTTGAAATACTGATTATTTTAGAGTTTTATTTTTATAAAAGAGAGAAGATTAGTTAAGAAGTTTTGATATGATTTTTGATTTTTGAAGTGGAGTATTTCCTTTTTTGTTAAAATTTTTTAATTTTTTAAAATGGGGCATTTGAGGGATGTGGCAATCATACGTGGCATGCTGATATGGCTAAGTCAGCTAAAAATGCTTATATGGCAGTCCACGTAATCATTTTCAGCTGAAATTTTGGTTAGTGACCTTTAAGTGAAAATATTTTGAAATTATAGGTATTTTCCGATAATTTTTTTTTTTTTTTTTACCATATCAAAAAGATCACTAAAATTTGGTAATTTTTGAAGCTATTTACCAGAAATTAAGGGGACGCGTGTAAGTAACAATCCAATTAATTAATCTTTTCTTCTTCTTCATTAAAATTAAATTGCAATTTTTTTTAAAATTCTAAATTATTTAATTGCGTCTGAGTTAATTAAGGTTAATTTTATAGTCAATGTGAAAATTATTTAAAAGGGTTCATATACAATTAATTTAAAATTCAAATATATTTAAGGTTTTTTTAGAGATTTGAACAAAATTTAAAATTCAAAACTTATAATTATAGTCTTATAGAAAATTGTATTTTAATTAATGAGTTTGATACCTAATTTATGGGAATCAACAATAAGAATATTGAGAATATTTTTTCAGAAATAACAATCACTTCATTTTTATTTTTTTCAAAACCAAAAGCCTTTCAAATAGCAGCACCCTCTTGATTCCTAAACACTTGACCAGCAATTCAATATACTAAATATGAGGATGGTTCTAGTTTGATTACTGAAACAATTGTCATATAATTCACCTTAGTGTAAATCATCATTCAAATCAAGAAAAATATCTTTATCATTTATCTTCTGAGTGCTTAACTTTTGTTTTCAAATTTTGTTTTCAAAAGATAAAAAAAAAAAAAAAAATCCTACTAAGTATTCTTTGAAATTTATAATGGGTATTTTCAAGGGTTAAAAATTCTCTCTCTAAATTTGAGAGGCAAGAATTATTTATTAAATTATCTTCCCTTATAAAGTTTCCTCTCATAACTTTTTTTACTCTAAAAGTTGACTACCCTTCAAGAAAAATGATTATTTTTATTAATATTATTCTAATATGATGTGATTAAATTACATTAGTTTATGTTAAATTTTTTTAACACAACTTATATCACCTAGCATTACTTTTTTTTTTTTTTACGTTATTAAGTTCATTTATCTAGTTGGATCAAAAATAAATTATTCACACCAAAATTAGAAATTTCATAAATAATAAAAAAATTATCATTAATGAGTGAAATAAATTTCATTATTAATTAAACTAATTCTTATGATAAAATAAAATTACAATTTTTAATTGTTAGTGAACAATTCAACAATTTGCATTTTTAAAACTTTCTTTTAAGCAATTACCAATTGGTTTAGTTTGACATACAGTGACCACTAGTTATAACATTAAGCACTTGGGAATAATGCACACCACAAGCAAGTTGCAGCTCACAACCAAATCTCATATATAGAAAATGAAAAATTCCTCCAAACCAAAAAAGAGAGAGAAATTAAGAACATAACCTAATATATATATATATATATATATATATAATATAAACAAAGTAGCAAATATCTATTGCCATTAGGGGGATTTAAAATATTGGTATAAAATAATAAGAAAATTTATTATAAAAAGAAGAAAATTAGACAAATTATGTCTGCCATTTAGTTTCCCAATTTCTTAATTGTTCTTGATGGTAAGTCCAATCCAACACATACCCCACCACCATGCACATAAAATTTCTGGCAAATCCGTAATTAAAACAAACAATCAAGCCTAATTACTTACCCTATAGTATACGATACTATATATTATATAGTATATAAATATTTCCACTCCTATGTCACTCAAAACAAAGTCTCACTACTCCTTGTTCTGTTTCTCATCGAAAATGCAGGCCAAGCCATCTCATTTTATTCCAATAAAATTCCCTTCTCCAATACAACTACCTCCGATATACCTTATTCCATCTCCATCGCCGGCGAGAATAAGAACACCAAGAGTCATATCCATTTCTGCTCCCAATAATACCCCTATCTCCACTCACATAGATGATTCTGTGGCTGCGTTTTGGGACTACCAATTTTTATTTGTATCGCAACGTTCTGAAACGGTGGAGCCAGTAAATCTTCAAATTATCGAAGGTGCAGTTCCGGTGGACTTTCCTTCCGGTACTTATTATTTAACCGGGCCGGGCCTTTTCACTGACGACCATGGATCCACGGTGCACCCTTTGGATGGGCATGGATATCTTAGGGCTTTTAGTATTGATGGAGTTAATGGAGAAGTTAAGTTCATGGCTAGGTACGTGAAGACTGAGGCCCAAGTAGAGGAGCACGATCCAAAGACTGGCACGTGGCGATTTACTCATCGGGGTCCATTTTCGGTTTTAAGAGGAGGTAAAAAAATTGGAAATACTAAGGTGATGAAAAATGTAGCAAATACGAGCGTACTCAAGTGGGGTGGAAAGTTGTTGTGCTTGTGGGAAGGCGGGAATCCGTATGAGATAGAATCAGAGACGTTGGATACGATTGGGAGGTTTGATATGATCGATGGCTGTGATTTAAGGATGGATGGCCCAAGAAATAGTGGTGATTTATGGGATATAGCCGCTGGTTTATTAAAACCGATACTTTATGGTACGTGTAATGAAGATTTCTATTGGAAACATCCAATATTGATGGTCACGTGACAATCACGGAATCACATATGATATGATCAAGTTAATTAGTTAATTAATTGATAAAATGTTTGATTAATTTTTTGCTCTTTACTGATTCTGCACAGGAGTTTTTAAAATGCCACCCAAGAGATTGCTTTCTCATTATAAGCTAGACGCTAAAAGGAATAGGCTTCTCACCTTGTCATGCAATGCGGAGGACATGTTGCTGCCTCGCAGTAATTTTACATTTTATGGTAAGTATTAAAATTTAATTATGCAGGCATGATTGGATTTTTTTTTTTACATATAATTGTAGTAGGGTTTGTCACTTATTAGCTTTTGTTTATTATCCTAAATCTATTATTACCTAATGGCTGAATTAAAAAATTTGCAAAAAATAATAAAATATCTCAATTATTTAAATTTTAAATTATGAGTTAACAAATCACAATAATACTCAGTACGGTCAATATCTCATATTAACAAAGATAAGGATTTGTATATGAATCCTAAATTCCTAATCACGAAAATGTATTTTTTTAGATTTTGTAGTTGGGGATAAAAGTTGATTTGTATTACCAATTGATTGTTATACATGTATGAAAGTTCTCTTCCTTACTAATTAGGCAATTAGTCGATGTACTAATAAGATTTTTCTTTATACTATAAGGATGTAGAAGATTTTTTTACTGTTTCCCTAATTTATTTTTCTTTTCAGAATTTGATCCAAAATTCAAGTTGCTGCAGAAACAAGAATTCAATATCCCTGATCATTTGATGATACATGATTGGGCATTTACTGACACTCATTATATATTGTTCGCCAATCGCATTAAACTCGATGTTATAGGTAATTAATTGCATAATATTTATAATAAAATCCATCTACTATAATGATATAACGTTTCTTTCTTTCTTTCTTTTTTTTCTCTTAATTACACTCTAATTAAGATTGAAATCCATATCCTCCCTACTAAGCAAGCAATCGCGAAAAATTAAAAATAAAAAGGACAAAATGCAAACAGTGTGATTAACTCACTGCTAAGATAAATTAAATATATATATATATTTTTTAATATTGGAGAGGGTATTGATTTTAAATCTTTTATTTAAAAGAAAATACACTTATCGTTAGGCTATATTTTAGTGTGCAGATAAATTAAACATTAAATTAACACAATAATCATAAAATTATATTGCTGCTTAATTAATTTATTTGTGAAGATAAATTAAATTAATTATGTGTATTTAAGTAATGCAGGATCAATGACAGCCGTTTGTGGGTTATCCCCAATGATATCGGCCTTGTCAGTGAACCCTAGCAAGTCAACCTCTCCCATATATTTGCTTCCTCGGTTTCCTAACAAATCCTTCCGTCACCGAGACTGGAAAATGCCTGTGGAAGCACCTTCACAAATGTGGCTGCTACACGCTGGCAATGCTTTTGAAACTATGGATGAAAATGGAAATTTGGAGATTCAAGTACATGCTTGCGCTTGCTCCTACCAATGGTTTAATTTCCAAAGAATGTTTGGTAATTACTAATAGCTGTCTACTTTAATAGAGTATGTGATAGTGCACACACTCTGAATTGATAATTTCGATGATTAAAATTATATTTTAAATTTAATTATAAATATTTTTTAAAATTATAATTCAAACATCAAAACATTAAACCAAATAGATACTAATAAACAGTTTGTCTAGTTGTAAATGTGCTCAATTGTTAGTCAGTTTATAGAAGCAGAAAGATTCCTTATCACCTCTCATTTACAGATGCTACTATACATATGCACCTATGGTTTGCTCAAGTTTTGAAAAACTTACGAAATTTTTTAAGTTAAGTTTTAGAAGCATTATGTTTTTAGCACATGTAAATTAAATTATTAATGATTTATTGACAATAAAATTTAATTAATTGTGGTGTTAACAGGTTATAATTGGGAAAGTAGTCGACTTGACCCTTCTATTATGAATTTGAAAAAACGAGAAATTAAGTTATTGCCTCATCTTGTACAGGTAATATTAATTAAAATTTTTTTTCACATATATAAATTTAAAAAAAAAAATGCTCTTTAATTTTAATTTATGTTTACTGTGTTTTTTTTTTTTTTTTTATCAATTAAGTGTTACTAAACTATAAATATCTTGTACAATTTTTTAGGTATCTATCAAATTGAATGGTGATGGGAGCTGCCAAAGATGCAACGTAGAGCCCTTAAATGAATGGAGGAAGCCAGCAGATTTTCCTACTATTAATCCAACCTTTTCTGGCAATAAGAACAGATATATTTATGCAGCAACTTCTTCTGGGTCTCGTCAAACATTGCCCCATTTCCCATTTGATATGTTGGTGAAGCTAAATGTATTAGATAAGTCTATAAAAACATGGTCTGTTGGTGCTCGGAGATTTATCGGGGAGCCTATATTTGTTCCCAAACAAGGTGAAGAAGACGATGGATACCTTCTCGTAGTTGAGGTGAGCAATAGACTTGTTAGTACTGTCATCTGCAGAATTTTAAAAATCATGCAGTTAAGAGTTTGAATCCAAAAGGTATGTTTTGGAAGCCAAACTAATATGCCTCATGGTGATGTTTTGCAGTATGCAGTCGCAATACAAAGGTGCTACCTTGTCATTTTGAATCCAAAAAGGATTGGGGAAGGTGATGCACTAGTAGCAAGATTTGAGGTCCCCAAACATTTAAATTTTCCACTTGGTTTTCATGGTTTTTGGGCGGATACGATTGATAAAAATATTTAAATTGCAATCAATTTTATTCAGTTGTATATGTTTGTGAATTTGTGATGCACATTCTTAAGTTTCTGAGAGGATTTCAGTTTCTTTGATACTCTTTTTTTTTTTTTTTTAAGATTAAACATGCCGAGGGGTTAATGGGGCAAAATTAAGCTTAAAATTTTGAGTAGGGCAAAAATAAGAATAAAGAAAAAAAAGTTTTGTTTTATGGAGGTAATATGAAAAACTTCTAAATTTCTGAGTGTCAAAATAATAAAAATTTTATAATATAAAAATATCACAGTATATATATGGATATATTTTAGAATATATATATATAAATGAAATTTATAAAGTTTGAGGGGCTAATGCAATATATTTTTTAAAATACTTATAAATTATATGGGTAAAAATTATATTTTGAGAACTTTGGAGGATCACAACTCATAAACACTTCGCCTGTATTATTATTATTATTATTATTATTATTATTATTATACATGATGGAAGTATACTCTTTCGAGTAAGGTCTTGCCTACACTTGGTTAGGTAAAATATAATTAGGTAGCATTAAATTAAATATGGTGTAATAAATAAAATAAAAATTAAAAAAATATGAATCTTTTCTTCGTCAAATATAACATAAATTTATAACAAGTAAATTCACGCTACGCTATAGTTTATGATATTTTATATTATTTTAAATGAAGAAATTTTTTTTATGTATTAATATAATTAGTACATAAAAGATGATATTATACATATAAATGCATATGCCATTAAAAATTTTAATATTTACATATTATAAAAATATTTATAATAAGATTTGTCTAATGTATTAATATATTTTTTAAATTGGTTTTTAAATTAATATATTATACATATATTTTTTAATTGAATGATCAAAAAACTAATTTGTTATTATATTGCTTCAACTAAAAAGAAAAATTGTCATGATTTTGAGGTGTGTACGGGTCCTTTCTCTGTTTCTCTATTTCTGTGTGTGTGTGTATTTGTGTGTATATACATTTAAAAAAAAAGAAAAAAAATTATTAAAGATAATTGAAATTAGTAATTTGAAAAAAAAAAAAGTATAAATATTTATTAGTTATTAAATTTTTTTGGAGAGAAATAAAAAAAAATTATAAATTTACCTTAAAAATGATAAGAGTGAAGAGAAATATAAAAAGTGATAGAATAATAAATAAATATATTGAAATTTAAAATAAATTGATGAAATTAAAATATTTTTAAGTGTGTAAAAATAATCTATTAAAAATAAACTCAAATAATAAAAAACTCTAAACTCAATTATAATTAATAATATGTCTATTTTAAATTATTTTTAAAATAATTAAATTTATATTACTCATTTAAAAATTTTTTAAAAAAAAACTTTAAAAGTCATTGTATAATAAAAGTGACTTATTAAGCCCATTTAAAAGTTAAAGTGAAAAAAAAAAAACTCATTTAAAAGTTAAAAGTAAAAAATAAATAAATAAATAAAAGCTTGAAAAGTGACGAAACATTGATTTACCAAGTGTTTTAATATATATAATAATAATAAAAAAAATTCACACTACTAATTATAAAAAACTAAATAATGATAAACTATATGTATTCTAAAATTTTAAGTTATAAGGATTTTACAAAATTTTATCATCTCATTAAATTAATAGCTGTCATTAATTTTAAAGTTTCGGCAAAAAAAAAAAAAAGTCATTAATTTTAAAGTTGTTTCATTTCTCACTCTAGCTATATTTTATTTGATTATTGAT
Source organism: Vernicia montana (assembly GCA_949750685.1). Classification (NCBI taxonomy): domain Eukaryota; kingdom Viridiplantae; phylum Streptophyta; class Magnoliopsida; order Malpighiales; family Euphorbiaceae; genus Vernicia; species Vernicia montana. Next base: position 20,534 of record CATKHJ010238113.1, read on the forward strand.
TATAACTAATTATAATTATATCAATTACATTTATCAATAATTATATTTAAAAATATACTCAAAATATATTTATAATATTTTTTTTAAATCAATGTAATTGAACATCTTTATTAATTGAACTTCAACTTAATTTACATACTTAACATTAAATTACTTTAAAATCAATTGACTCAATTCTTAAATTTGGTAGAATTGCGACAAATTCTTGAATGGAAATACTCAACTACATCTAAGGTGTGCTCTTAAATTTATCGGCCTGAACATAATTTAGTATTAATTAACGTATAAAATGATTCCATAATATATTTAATGTCTTGTTTGGCATGATATATTTTAAATTTATGAATTTAGTTAAAATTCAAGGATTTAACAAAATTAGTAAATTAAAAACTCATATATCATGTGGATTTTTAAATCTTTTATTTTTTAAGATTTTGAAATATGATGAAATATAATTCAAATTTTCAAATAAAACAAATGATTCAATTATAATTCATTAATTTTATGAAATCCATCACTGAAATTTTTCAAAACAAATAAGGTCTAACTAGTTTTAAACATGCATGTTGCATGAATTATAATTATAATTTTTAATTAAATTATTTGAAACTTAAAAAAATATTGTAATATGATACTAAATTAATGATGATTATTTATTTTTAAACAAAGATTAAACAAATAAATCAAATGCATGTCTAAATTTTTATTACAGTTTTACCATATATAATTATGACTTATACTGAAATTAAAATTTAAAAATTATAATAGGAATAAAGTAATATAAATAATATTAAAAATAAATATGAAGTACATTGGTTAGCTCATAGTAATTAAGCACAATAATAATTATTTGGTCGAATTAGATTACCATATAATATAAAAAAGCTTATTAGTATTTGTTATAAGATATTGTTTTGTCATTTATTTTCATGTATATTAGCATATACATAGGAACCTTTTTTTTCATCACATATAAATACAATCATGTAACTAACACTACGTAAATTCATTTTTTTTTAGGAAGAAGTATAAATTAATATTTGAAAAAATAATATTGTAAAGGCTAAATATTAGACTTATTTTATAATCAAGTACTCCATCCATCTCACAATAGATGACGTTTTGGAGGTTTTATTTTTTTTTTCACAATAGATGACGTTTTAGAATATCAATGGTGTATTTAATTTTTTTTTCTTTCTATTTTTACCCTTTTAATTTAATTAATGCATGATAAGATTTAGAGTTTAGAGAAATACTTAATAAGAATAATTTAATATTTTCATTTATTAATTAAAGATAGTTAATTAGTTTATTAATACTTGTGCATACCTCAAAAACGTCATCTATTGTGAAATAAAGAGAGTATATTAATTGATATTACATTATTAAATTTGTAAATAAATTTATTAAACTATTAATTAAATTTATCATTAATTAATTTATTTTTTATCATTCAATTGATTTGAAATCAACTGAATTAAATTCCTCTAATTTGATGAAGTGGTAAAAAATTGTAGATTTATTCTCTTTGCTTTGGGTGTATATATATACTATTGTTTGAATAAAAAAATTTGAATTAAGAAATATCATCATAATAATTAAATATTTTTAGCAACACAAAACACCCCTTTTTTTTTTTTGTTATCTTAAGTATTTCATAATTGATATAATATAAAAATAAAACTCATTACAATAATTAATATTTAATAATATGATTACTTGAGAAATTACAGTAACTATGACAAAATGGGGAAATAAACAAAAATTCATTGTTTATTATTATTTTTGATTAGTATAGATTGTTTTTTTTTCGCAAAGTGCATAGATTATTATAGATTTTTTTTTTTTTATTAGTATAGATTATTATGGCAAACATTTACATTAGCGCATATTACCCAAATTTTTATTGAGGTTGTTGTTGAAGAGACTGAAACGTGAGACCTCCTTTCAAGAGCCAAACCCTCTAAAACCCTCTTAATTTTAAAAGCAGAGAAAACTCATAGAAATACAAAGAGAGCGCGACAATGTCTGGGTTCAATTTTTCATCCTCATCCTCATCGTCATCGTCATCGTCATCGTCAGCCTCCTCATTTGGATCCACAACCAGTAGTACCGGATTGGCATTCGGATCCTCCCCTTTCGGTTCTGCAAACCCTAGCTCCTCATCCTCCTTCAACCTCTCGTCAAACTATAACCCTAACTCAGCTCTTTCTGCCCCTTCACTTGGTTTTGGATTCTCTACCTCCTCCTCCTCTTCCTCTACTGCCGGCTCCGGTTTATCCTTATCATTTGGTACAGCTCCTGCTACTACCGGTTCCGCTCAATCCCCGTTTGTCTCTTTGTCTGCTTTCTCTGCAAGTTCTGGTTCAAACCCGTTTGGGGCAGTTTCATCCGCAGCTTGTTCTTCTTCTCCTTTTTTTGGGGATATTTCTTCTGCGTCAACCTCTGCTTCTTCTTTGTTTGGTACACCGTCAGCAGCGGCTGTCAGTACTGGCTCGTCCATTTTTGGGGGATCTACATCTTCACCATTGTTTGGAACAACCACTTCACCCCTGTTTGGCACAAGTTTGTCCACGGCGAGTTCTCCTTCGCCCCTTTCTATTGCAGCTTCATCTGGGGCGAGTTCTGCCCCATCCTTGTTTGGAGCAACTTCATTTGCGGCGAGTTCTGCCCCATCCTTGTTTGGGCCGACTCCATCTGCTGCCAGTTCTGGGCCATCTCCGTTTGTTACTTCCTCATCTGCAGCAAGTTCAGGTTCATTCCTGTTTGGGGGGACGTCTTCATCCACTACAAGTTCTGGACTGTCCATTTTTGGGTCATCTAACGCTTCAACTACCACTACTACATCTAACTTGTTTGGCTCTTCTACTTCTGTTTCATCATCTTCAGCTCCAACTACTTCATTCTCGTCTAATTTGTTCTCTTCAAATTCAAGCACAGCTTCGCCTTTCTCCACCACTCAATCAGGATTTTCCTTCTCAAAAAGCACTCCAAGTTTAGCACCAACTGCTGTATCTACAGCAGCTCCTTCTCTGACACAATCTTCTTCATCAGCAGCTAGCACTTCAGGCTTTGCTTTTGCGACAATATCTTCTGCATCTTCAGCAAGCGCTTCTGGCTTCTCATTTCTGACACCGTCTTCTACGTCTACTCAATCTTCTTTTAGCTTTAGCAATGCAGCTTCTTCATCTGCCCCTGCAATCTCCACCACGGTTGCTGCCAAACCAACATCTCCATTACCATTGTTTTCTACAGTCACAACCACAAATGCTTTGACTCCGGCTGCTGCTACTACAGTGGCATCTTCTTCTACAACTTCGACCCTTACTTTACCTGCATTTGGCGTGAGTTTATCTTCTTCTGCAACTGTAGCTAGCACAACTGCTTCTTCTGGAACGACAAACTCCTTTACTGGTTTTGGGGTGGCCAGTACAGCTGCGTCATCGGGGAGTACCAGTAGTTTTACTGGATTTCCCTTGTCAACCAAAACATCAGTGCCGACTTCAACATCACAAGCTCAATCAACTACTGCTGCACCCATATTCAGTAAGTGTGTTAATCTTTGTCCTGCTTGAGATTTTTTATTGTTATCAGATGGTTATTATATGCCTCAAGTGCTGTGTTTGTGATTTTTTTATTGCTTATGCATTCCTGTTACATCAGTAGATTCATACCAAATTACTAAAAGAAGCAAATGTTAGTCTTATCAATTTCTTTTTCCTGTGGTTTTAGAAAGTTAGTACAGTCTTACATAGTGTTTGGAATGAATATATATGGAATTCATTTCATTTGCAAATGAATTTAGTTAAAAAAATTCATTTGCAATGAATTTTCATAGTTGGATTAACAATAAAATTCATTTTAAATAGCTAGCTTTACTAGCTTGTACTTAGAATTCATTAACTTTAGCTTGCATCCTTGTTAAGTTCTATACTGCACAAGCTCTTAGTGTTTTTTTTTTTTATTTCATTATGAACACTAGTGGGTAGATTAAAAGAAAAATCCCTGTTCAAATTGAGATGAAGTTCCTCTTCATTAGATGCTTTGATGCCTAGGGAAATTATCCATCAGTTTGCTTGCTAGCAATAGGCAACATGGTTAATTCAGCTAGTTTGTTTGCCTATGATATGCCACAATGCAGGCTTGGTGCTGGTGGAGGGGTTACCACTCTTGTAGTTATACAAAAATGTGCTTTTAGTGTAATTACTAACAGAAATATGGTTAGGCTTGAGGACTACATTAATGCATGCATGTAGAATTATATCTCACGAAAACCATTCTGCAGGTGTACCTGCTTCTACTTCTGCAGCTGCAACAACTAGTTCCAGTACTACAACAGCTCAGACAACACTGTCTCTTGCCGTGGCTTCCAGTAGTGGGTTTGTATACCCTCTCTTGGTAGCAAAATTTTTTGTTTTCAATTTTCTGCCAGTATATAAACTACTTTATTATTATACAAAAATGAAGTTCTGCCACATTTGTCTTCAAGATTTTCTATAGATGGATTATTTTTCAGATTTCATTACCTATAAATTTTGCCACAATTTCCTGTATATCATATATTTTGGCCATTATGTATTTTTGCAAAGTCCAAATTTTACTAGAGGCATTGAATCAATATAATTGTTATTTCTGCTGGTGGAGAGTATGCTTTTATTTGTGCTCTCATATTCTGGTTTATCCTATAGGACAAGTTCAAGTGTTAGTGCTGCTGCTTCTGCTACTCCCAAATTACCATCTGAGATTACAGGGAAGACTGTTGAAGAGGTACTTGCATAGATATATAGCTTCCCTTTTTTCCCCTCTATTCTATGTGACTTGCCCTTAGATTTGAATCATATTATAATATTAAGTGTATTGTGTGGTTACTGAACTAACCACACAATGCTTTTTAGATGCTTGATGCACCCTAGAAGATATAAATGCATGTATAAATTTTTATGTGTGCGCGCGTTTATGAGAGAGAGTTGCAAAATAATCAATTCAATTAAGGATGACATGCCCTCCGAAACTATGTGGTAGCTGCCAACCACTTTGTTGAAGCTCTACTTCTCCCTTAATCATCACCTTGTCTTAATTCTTTAATCTGGTGTATATGTTTTCTTTTCGGGTTCTGTTGCTCTGTTCATTCTTTCTAAACGTATTTTGTTCTGTTTGAAGATCATCAAAGAGTGGAATGCTGAGTTGCAAGAGCGTACTGGGAAATTTCGGAAGCAAGCTGCTGCAATAGCTGAATGGGATAAGAGGATCTTGCACAATCGTGATGTTCTTCTTAGACTTGAGGTAACTACATTTCTTATTGCTTAGCAAGAGATTGTATTGTGAAATAAGATTACATGGTTTTAATTGCATGCATCATTTGCCTTGCAGATATTATTGATAGCATAATTGTTGTATTACATGCATTGTAAATATATTATATTAACGTTTGGGTTCTTTATGCCCTCTTTTGTGAGAAGATAACTATTTTCATCGTGAATGCTCTGAACTAATTTTTTATTTTTGTTCATGCTTACCACTCTGAATATGCCAATCAAATATTATGTTGTAATGACATTTCATATTAAAGGAAATGGTCTAAAATTGCATTTTTTGCTATTTGAGTTCACCTTTTCATTTCATTACCTAATACATAAATTTTTTCTTCAGATTGAAGTGGCAAAAGTGGTTGAGACACAAGCTAGCTTGGAACGACAATTGGAGTTAATTGAGACCCATCAACAAGAAGTACTTCATTAATTTCTTTAGTCTGCATGTTTTCAGTCATAAATTCTTTTCATTTTGTTGTCTAGATTAGGTGAAGTGCAAGTATATGTTATTGCCTTCTTATGGAAGGGATTTTGGTCTGTGGTTGTGGATGAAAAGTGAGGATGCTTCCAATAATATCCGCTGCTTCCCTTTTTATCTCCCAAGATAGAAGTCCCTTTATATTTCAATGCTGGTCATGATGTGGTTGTTATTGATGAGACAAAACTTTGATTGTTGCTTTTTTCTCTTGTGCAGCTACTCCTAGATTTTTTCCCATTTCTGTGATTTGGTAGTAGATAAGTTTATACATCCTAAAATTTAATTTGGCCATTCATAGTTTCATGCATGCCTTCTTTTAAGTTGACCAATAACTACAACGAGAATCCAGCTAATTGTGCTATTTCCCTATAAAAGTTTTGCTCTAGTTTTCCTAAATGAGATGGTCCAATTATGCATCAGATGGAAATGCTTTGGGTTGCCACTAGTCACCATCCTCTGCATGGTCAATGCTGAAAGTAAACATTCATTTTTTGGTCATTAAGTGCACTGAAAAGACTGGATGAAAGTGAACGTTCGGGATTGCACAATGAATGCTGAATATTTCTCGTCTGGGCATCATGTGAAAATTAGAATATTATCATTGTAGTTTGATTCTTTTGTTGTTTCCATGTTTTGGATTTTTAATGCATCTGAATAAAGCATGCCAATCACAAATCTTCTGCATGATTTTTTTTGTGACTGATTTTGTTTCCTTGATTTTGTTTATATTGCTAGGTTGACAAGGCTTTGCAGAGCATGGAAGAAGAAGCTGAACGCATTTACAAGGATGAGCGTGGCTTGCTTCTTGACGATGAAGCTGCATCAACACGAGATGCAATGTAAGATCACAATCTTCTCTTAATTTTATAGCCCTGATTAGGTCAAAGATACAGCCCCAGTCTGACTCATCTGTGCTGGTGGTTGACTCATTTGAGTCTGATTTGAAACATTATTATTGATTAAATTAGGTGGATAAGAGATCGTCAGTCATTTTTTATTATCTTGTTTGGGAAATTGTAATTTCTAAAATCTTATTGAGGCTACAGATATTTTAGATACTAGATTGTGAACTTATCTGATTTATTTGTGAGAAATGCTACATACATTACAAGGTTTTCCTCGTCCCTTGCCCTGTATCTATTCGTTAACCTCCCCGTTTCTTTTTGTTCCTTCGTTCTCATTTCAGGTACGAGCAGGCTGAGCTTATAGAGAGGGATTTAGAGCAGATGACTGAACAGATCAAATCTGTTATTGACAACTTGAATTCCAGCCAGGTTAGCCTCTATTTCTGTGACTTACTCCTCAAGAATGTTTTTCAACAGATCATAATAGTTAATGCTTACCTTTGATTTATTTAGGGTGGTGAACTGGATACAATTGATAGGATGACTCCACTGGATGTGGTTGTCCGAATCCTCAACAATCAACTAAGTTCTTTGATGTGGATCGATGAGAAGGTGAGTATCTTATTGTTTATTCATCATTTGGCTTTTGCATCATTCATGATTCTGTGTGGTATTTTGGTGACTCTACTTCTTTCTAGGTATCTTTATATTCTATGTAATGTATGTATTTTTCAGCTGCGGTGGCAAGGCTTGTTTCAAGGGGAAAAGTTTTGAAATATATATGTCCTCATTTTCTTTAATGACTTGTGATTCTGCCTTCAGTCTAGCTTTTTCACACTATTTTGACGAACTTGCATAATTATAAAACTAACAAACTGATATCATAAATTCATATATGCCAATCCTATAATGTTTAAGGGGAAAGCAGGGCAACTCAACTCATGAATGTGCGTTTCTTTTTGGTACATGGGAAAGAACTCATGAATGTGTTTTTGGATTAAGCATTTGTTCCCTTTTATGCAAAGCAAGATTACTGACCTATTAAAATCTTAAATAGGCTGAAGAATTCTCTTCTCGTATTCAGAAGCTTGCTATTCAAGGTTCTGCAGCAGATGAGCTGAGAAGTCCAAAATTTCGGATGTTCTGATCTTGGATATGTATACATTGGACATTAACAATTTTTCCCCCTGCCAAGTTGAGTGAATTGTGAAATCATAGTATATTAGTCACATTTTTTTTTCATTCACTCTTCTTACTTGAAACAAATGCACATATGGTGCATACGGTTGAATTCCATGATGAGTGGCTATTCTGACATTTTCAGGATGTTCAGTATCAGTATTATGTTGCAGATTGATTGTCCATTGTCTATAGATTTATTTATGCCCAACATTATTGAAGGCAAAAGAAGAAAAAGACCTCTTGATTATCTTGGTCTTCTTATATTTTTTGATCACTTGATACTAGTGGATAATCTATTTATTATAAACTAAAACTGCTATAAAATCACTGCTGTAGTAAATGAAAAATCACATTCCCGTTTGATTTATAGAACAACGTACAAGCATCAACAAGTGCTGTAAATTTTGAGTTGATGGGCATTTCATTTTGCATCAAGAATGTGTTCATCAATATTGATGTCATTTTTGTAATCAAGTGTCAAGCTCTGCGAACCCTTGCCACCACAACAATCAAGAGGATGACAATGGAGAGAAACAATGACGACCGAACTCTGTCATCTACCTCATCTTTGTTGTCTTCTGTGAGATTCTCCCTCTCCTGAGATTGGAAAATCTCATTCATTAACAATTGGAATTTCTGGATGAGTTCATTAACTTTCGCTTTAGTGATGTCCATGATCCAACTCAACATGCAGGTAGCCACATCTGGTTCGTTACAGCTTTGAATTCTACAATTTTCGGCTGCTGAAATCAATAATACAAGGTTATTCATTGACAAATGTAATCATTAAACTTCAAATGTGAAAGCGAGGGGCTGTTAACCTGGGCAAATGAATGAATCTCGCAGTTGCCCCACCATCAGGTTGTTCATAACAGCATCCCACAAAGCTTTATCAGATGATAGTGAAGCCACCAGTCTCTACGTCCATTTAGGGAGACAATTTAGAAATTAAAATTTCTGTATTTTATTATTAATCAATTAAGTGTGTTTAAGAAAGAAGAACCTTAATAATTGGGTCTGTTTGTAAGAAATAAAAAGCTTCCTTAACTCTTCCATCCAACTGTTGCAGCAGCCGATTAGACCCAGATGAAGAAATCCATTGCACAAATCTGTTCATATAGCAGCAATTTATAACAAGAAAGAAGAATTTATAATTTATGTTTCATCTATCAATATAAATTATATAAGAACTATAAGGCAAAAAGCGAATCATATAAGAAAAAAAAAAAAGTTAAATGAATATTACTACACTCACTTTTGAAGAGCAGCTATGGCAGTTTCAACTTCTAGTTGTGATGGAACAAGGCTAAAAATATCCACATACGAAGAGGACCCACTAACTTTTTTCTCTTCTTGTTTTCCAAGCACAGAACCGGTTCTTGTAAAAGTTTCAGCGTTGGGACAATAGCAAAAAGATTGTGCAGTGGTGGTGTTGGTTGAGACTGGGAAATTAAGAGTAGAAGAAGAGAGAGTGGTAATCGCAGATAAGCAAGTTTTGCAATGAATCATTGGAAGGTCAATATACGTTGCTCCTCCCATGTTTCCTCTTATCTTCTATCTTTTTTTTTTTTGAAGATGATAATTAATTAATTAAACAAGATGAAAATTGTTGAGTGAGAGAAGAGGTTCATTATTTGGCAAAAAAAAAAAAAAAAAAAGAAAGAAAAAAAGAGAAGGTTCATTTCTTTGGCAAAAAAAAAAAAAAAAAAAATTCATTTGGGCTTTAAGTCTGTGTTCACTGATATATTGGGCTTCAAGCCCAGTTAAGAAATTCTTCTATGGGATGTTTGTTAGTGGACATTAGGGCCATTAGAGTTTCTTTCTTTTGGGCTAATTCCTTTGTATTAAGTTCTTATATATTGTTTTTGGGCATTTGGGCCCCACTGTCTTTGCCCTTCTCCTCTACTGGGCGGTTGCAAAAAGATTCATCGCGCTTCAAAATTTTAATATAAAAATTATAAGAGAATTTTATTAAATAATTATTTCTAAAATTTTTTAAAAGAGAGAGATAGTAGGATTTGAAATTTCAATCTTTAATATTATGTTCAAAAAATAGATAATTAATTATTGGACTCAATGACTTGTAATTATAGAAAAGTAATTAATCTCAACATTAATTAATCATTTTAATATTATGATGTAATCACTTAATTATTGTATTAATTAAACAGGAAAAAAAATCTTTTTTATTTAAGAGTATAAGCACTTGAATTGTATTTTCCTTTTTTCAATTCCCCTTTTTCTTTTGAACTTAAAACAACCAAAATTCCTTGTTATTGTGTTTTCACCGTTTCTTTCTTTTTTTTTTTTTTTTTTTTTTTTTAATCTTTGCTCAAATGCATGCTGAATAACTGAAAAGGAACAAATGAAATAAATAAATAAATAACAAGTGAAAAACGACGACGTTAAGGTGGATCACTAATGTACTACTGGTACGGTCAGTCTGATATTGTGAATCTTCAATAGTAGAAATCAAAATTGGCGGTTTGCAAAACAAAATAGATTACTAGTATAGTATTGGTTTCGTTGGTTCAATTTGTAAACGCCGTTGAGAAAATAACTTCTCCAAAATCTCCAAATATAGAAAGGATATGATGAGAATGAGAATGAGATCTCTGTAATTTATGCTCTCTCACAATTGTACTAGTACAAGTTCCATTTTCAATCTCTCTCAAAGGTACGTTCTCTCTTTCCCTCTCTTCGTCTCTCTGATCTCTTGCATTGTTTAATTGAGTGATATTTTGGATCAGATGGCCGACGGAACTGCACAATCTAGATACGTGAAGTTAACGAAAGATCAATCTCCTGCCGAAGATATCACTCCCGGTGAACTCAATCAGCCAATTCAAGTTCCTCAGGTCTCTCTCTCTCTCTCTTTCTCGTTCTAATATTGTTATACCAAAAATGAATTGGCATCGGTTTTAGATCTTTACCAGTGAAAATGCACTTCAAATTAGGGATATCTTTTTTACTACAATTTGATGTCCTATTTGGGCCTATTATACAGTTAATCATTCACAGATGTTGTGAATGTGGACAACCTCTGCCTGAAAGCTATGAGCCTCCTGCTGATGAAGATTGGACTACTGGTATTTGTGGCTGTGCACAAGATACTGAAAGTTGTAAGACGGCCATCCTCTTTTTTTTTTTTTTTTTTTTTTTTTTTTTTTTTTAATTTAACAAGAAATTTCTATGTAAACTTAAATGAAATAAATGAGTGTAGGATTTTTATTTTCACATGCAAATATATTTTCTATATTTTGGTGGCTTGTTCATAACCTTCTTTCAAGGTACATTTGAATATTTTGTTTCATGGATTTTGTACCATATTATTATTATTATTATTATCATATTATTATATTAAATGTGTGTTGGCAGGCTGCACTGGATTCTTTTGCCCATGTGTGTTGTTTGGACATAATGTCGAAACATTGAGAGATGATATTCCTTGGACCAATGCATGTGTTTGTCATGCTATGTGTGTTGAAGGTGGGTTGGCACTTGCAGCAGCTACGGCATTCTTCCATGGTATTGATCCTAAGACTTCTTTTCTCATTTGTGAGGGCCTGTTATTTGCGTGGTGGATGTGTGGCATATACACTGGCCTGTTTCGACAATCATTGCAGAAGAAATATCACCTCAAGGTAATTTTGTATTCCATGTCTGTTGACCGTTGAGATCTTCTGGGTCCATTGCTTGTTAAAAGCAAATGGCTTATGCACAAATGTATGATTAGTTCTGAACTCACAAGTCGCAAACACTGAAAAGTGAAGATATGTAATTATTTATGCACTTTTGCTATTCTTTCATTTCTATACCCCCAAATGATTGTCTGTTGAAGAGTTCTCCACAAAATCTTGTACCACTGAACATGGTGATTCGACAGGCAGTATATCCCTGCTATCAAATTTTGAGTCGATGGGTTCTCAAAATGTAGGGGGAGCTGTAGCCTGTAGCCCTGTATATATTTGATTTGGATTTAGGATTTCTTTGTTGGTTTCATTTTCCTTAATATTTTGGATAAATATTTTTCTCTGAAATGTTTCTCTAGACTTTTGCTATTTTCCATTCTCCATTCAGCCTAGAAATGTCTAAATTCTAATTTTTAATTACACAAAACTGTTTAGTTGGTTCATGGCTGCATATAGTTTGCTCAGTGCAATTCTTAAACAAAGGGTTCTGGTGACAAATTCTTCTAGTTAATTCTAAAATGTTGAATGGCAAATGGGTTTGCTGAGACAGTTTGTTTGACACCTATACATTTTCATGAGCCAATCTGATCCTACATGCTGGTTGTTATTTGCTAACTCAGTTGTGCAACTCTTTTGCAGAACTCACCATGTGACCCCTGCCTGGTGCATTGCTGCATGCATTGGTGTGCCTTGTGTCAGGAGCACAGGGAGATGAGGAACCATCTATCTGATAATGCTGCTATGCAGATGACTGTTGTTAACCCTCCGCCAGCGCAGCAGATGAACTCTGGTGACAGCCAAGAATCTGCACCAGCTGCTCAATCTTCTACAAATGGTGAATCAGCCAATTCAGAGATACAGCCTGTGTAGCATTGATGGTGCAAGACAGATATCCAAAAGATTTCGGAGTTCATATTTTAGTTTATTTCTTTCCTTTTTTTTGGATCTTTGAACTGGAGCAAACTTACTCAGAAAATTTCGCAGTTGCTAGCATCACAATATATATATATATATATATATTTTGTTCAGCTAGTTTATCATTATTTTCCCCCTTAATACATGACTAAGTTCTATAGCAAAAAGCATTATTCGGTTATTTCCCTTTCAAACTTTTACAGGTCATATAAGTTATAGGTCCGTCTGATAAGATAATGAATATTCAAAGACATAAACGACAGTCGTTTGTAATCGCCATTAATTATTGGAACTGCATATATGTGAACGACGCGCACATATCTTTGAATTGCTCAAAAAAAATCTCCGAACTCATCCAAACTTGAGAACTCATCAGTGGACAACGGATAAAGCCCCATCGATTTTATCGAAACATATTTAAAAAAAAAAAAAAAAAAAGGGGTAATGATAGATGCCAAATATGAGGGAAAAGGAAACCGGAAGGAAGGCGGAGCTCCGGTCAAAACGCTAACCTGTTGGCCGATGATAGCAGCGGCAGTATCGCACTTTAAATGATTATCCAGGTACTGCTGCCTCGTCTTTGTAGTTTTCTAGATTAATCCACACTTTCTAGCCATGTGGCGATGACAATCATGGTCAAATGCATAGTGCATATGAGCTGTTTGTGAAAAATTCCAACTGAATCTCTTTGATTACATGTGTAATTAATTGTTTTATGAGTTGTTAGATAATACATCGCTTTCTGTTAATAGTGAAGTCGCTGATGTACTATTGGAGAGGTGTTCTAAAGGTTCCAGTGGATCCTACCAGCAGAAGCTATTGCAGGGTTGCTGTATCTCTCTGCCTCTCACCTACCGGATCACTGACTGTAAGTCTTTTTGCTTCAACCGTAAAAACGAAATAATTAATTAATTCAACACAAACAACTTTGTTGTGGTTTCTTTCATCTCTTGAACACCATGACATATTTACGTGCAAGGTAGGTACCTTCTGCAAATGCCATCTTCTTTACTGGAGATAGAGTTGAAGGAACCAACAATCCGGTGATTGAGAGGTTATCTGATCTGCATAAAATAGCTGAAATTTTGGTCTCTAAATTTGGTGGTTCTGTTAATGCTTGGGTCATTGAGGCTTCCAGTTTCAATGGACCTTTCGCAGTTTATAGAGACTTCATTCCATCTGTAAATCGGTGGGGGGAACCAAAATCTTACAGCCCAGCTGGATTCCCAGCTTCTACCTTAATCATCTCTCTCTTATCAAATTGCCTCAAAGAGGTATGTTGATTGTCCATCAATAATTTAAATGCTATCATGTTCGACATGTAAGCTACTAATTTTTCATAAAGCATGCTACATTTAGAGAAAATTTCAAATTGTTCTTAGCATGGAACGATTCCATAATGTAAAGTTGTCAATATGGCAGGCAAGGAAAATCATTTCAACAAAAGAGAAAGAACTTTTGTCCACCAATGTGTTGTCTTCTTTTTATGAGCCGAAAACATACATCCTTGGATTTAGTAAGGGTGGCACTGTGCTTAACCAGCTGGTAACTGAGCTGAGTGTTTCAGAAGTAAAATCAAATTCAAAAGAAGAGCATACAAGCAGAGAATCTTCTGAAGAAGATATTCGAATTATACCACGCAGTAAAGAAAGCCTTCTAAACAACATCAGAGAGATCCATTATGTGGATGTGGGTTTAAATTCTGCTGGTGCATATATCACTGACCATAATGTGATTGAGAGAATCTCCAAACGTCTTATACAAGGAGCTCCAGGAATTCGCTTTGTCATTCATGGAACACCAAGGCAATGGTGTGATAGCAGGCGAGTTTTGATACGTGATGAAAAAGACAAATTGGTTCATCTGCTTGAATCTGAAGCTCGAAGTAATGGAGGGAAATTACAGGTGTGTGAAAAGTTCTACTTTGCTGATAGACCTCCAGATCTGCAGATGCACTTTGAAATAATTGAAAGCATAGATGTTAGTTGAGTGTCATTATGCATATTTTAATGGACACTATGATGACTGAATCTATACAATTTGATGGAAAAGATAACGAGATCCAGTTTGTTTTAGGCAGTGCTTGAAACTGAAGTGATTACTATTACTTTTCATGTTCTTTTAATTAATGAAATACTGCACCTGCAGCATAATTACCAGCTTAATTGAATTATGTCAGCGTCTTCTTAAGGATAGTGAAATACCATTATGATTTTGCTAGAAATTAAAAATTGTAATGACATTTTAATTGACTTCATATGCCTTTTGTTTTCTTAACATTTGATACATTCTCCATATTTTAAATTTTGATTTTGAACATATATATTGTTCATTTGTATGTGTTTGTTTGTTTGTTTTTTTTTAATTATCATTACAAAAATCTCAATAGATCAAGGTGTACTAGCTGGATTCACACACAACAACCACTTATTTAGATATAACTATAATTAATATAAGAACTTAAGAAGGAGATGTCAACACCCAACGCTCCCAAAGCTTTATTTCTCAGTTCTCACTGTGTACGTCTTCATTTTAGTTGATGCTGGACCAAGAAAATTGGGAAAACCAACGTTAATTTAACTAGCATTACTTACAGATCATGTTAGAAAATAGCTTCATTATAGTTAAAACCAAAATCGAGTAACGAGAAAGACTTACTTCTGACAGTTGGTGTTTTTGGAGATGGGAATATTCAATTCAACACCACACTTATTAGGGAGAGAAGAGGCGGAATCCTCCTTTATATTTGGATAGCGAGCTGCGGCTGCCTTTACGCAGTCGCATGCAGCTCTCCTATCAGCGGTGGTGGTAGCAAGAGCATTCAAATTCTTGACTCCACCACAACATGCAGCTGATGGAGCAGTGTCAGCTCCAGTGAGGAAGGGAATGCAAGAGACCAAACATGAATTGACTTGTCCGCAATCCACAGCCGCTCCTGGCATTGCCATGAATTGAACCAAAGCTACCACAACCAACGCTGCTAAGATTGCTCCCTTCATTTTTTATGATAAAGAGTGTGAATTGCTTATTAACTGAGAATTTTGAGCTTGTATTTCTGTGAGTTTGAGTGTGATGAGATGATCGGAAACTCAAATTTGGTATTTTTAGCCTCTTCAAAGATAACAAAGCTAAGTATGTGGGTCGTGGAATTGATGCACAAAATAGAATATTAGTTACATTATTTTGGCTTTTTCTCTACTTTGAAATGTCAGTTGCTCACCTTTAACAGTAAAGAGGATGAACTTTTGGATAAATTTTCAATCTCCAAACATGTCCTATGAGGATGTTACCAGTGTCTCTACCAAAACCGAAAGGCAACTCCAGTCATCCCTTCCAGGCCGTTATATATCATCAGCATACTAGAAACTAATGTCATCCCTTTTAATTTTCATCGTTTATATTATCATATTTTAAGGGTTATAAAATGAGTCTCATCTAACGGGTCAAGATTAAAAATAAGCGATCTGACGATTATAAATTTAAATTTATTTATAAATTAAGTACACTATAGAAATAATCCATAAATAAAATATTCTCTCTACAAAAATGTAATTCTTTGATTCCGAATAAAATTTTTGACAATTAATCTATTATATCAGATTAATCTTAGAGTGGTGTGTAATAATTATGGACAGAAAAATAACAGTATTACGAGGTTGAATGAACAGGTTTTGCATAGGAAATAAAGAAATTATAATTAGAATCAATTGTTAATTTCAGACTATACATGATAATCGAGCCTGGCGCGTGGGAGATTTTTGGTTCATCAGTACCTATGTGATTTCATACAAACTCCTTTCTTTTGTAATAATTCAAAATGAGCTATACATTATTGGCTAAAATCACTTTTCTAATAATCTTTGTTGATAATTTTTAATTACATTCTAGTTTATCATTTTTCAAATATAAAAAATGAAATTCAACTTTTACGATTGCCAAAAATTTCAGTTTTTTATAAGGATGTCTATGGGTTGATTTTAGCGATTTGTGTGCAATATGTTAAATCAAAATTTAGATTGATAAATTTTCAAATTAAAATCAAATCAAAATTATGTAAAACTAATAATTTCAGATTGATTTGATTTATTAAAAATTATATCGGATTCGGTTTAAATCGAATTAAATTTTATACAAATATTAATTTTGAATTGATTTCCATGAACACTTACTTTAACTTTCAAAACTTGCAAAAAACAAAAAAGAATATTTTTAAATATCTTAAGAAAATGTTATATATATATATATATATATATGAAATAGACAAAAGAAAAAATAAATTAAGAAATGAAAAGAGATTAATGTTAATTAAAGTTAATTGATTTCCATTAAAATGAAAATGAAAAAATAATAGAATATTTTAATAAATATAAAATATTAGTCAAATAAAATTACTATGAAATTATCTCTTAAAATATTATTAAATATTTTGATGAATTATTCAATTAATAATCCTTTTTATACTATTATAATTTAATATTTTGTAATATATTTTTATATATATTTAATATTTCGATTTATAATGATTTGAAATTTTATTAAACTCAAAACATGGTTTTCGATTTAAGTTTGGATATGGACTGATTGGTTTGGTGGGGTTAAAGAATTTTTTTGTAAAATTTTATTTACCATTACATGTATGGTGTCCTTCTAAAAGTAAAAGGTTACTGATCCAAATATCTTAATTAGTATAGTTTACTTAAAAACTAAACTGTAGATATTAGTAATAATTCACAAATCATTAAAATTGCTTTAGATTCACAAATCATCACAATTATTAAAAAAACAAGAGAGAGAGGGGGAGAGATTAATTTATAGCAAGAAAGAAAGCTGTGATTAATTAAAGGATTTATCATTACATGCAAGAATAACATTTATTTGAAGATAATTAATTATACAATAAAACAAAATGGAGACATATATATAGACGTTGCAGTTGCATCCATAGCTCCACACTGCTTTATTTTTTTTCAGCTGATGGAGCAGTGTCAGCTCCAGTGAGAAAAGGAATGAAAGAAGCCAAACACGAATTCACTTGTCCACAATCAACAGCCTCTCCTGGCATTGCCATGAATTGGACCAAAGCTACCAAAATCAACACTGATACGATTTCTTCCTTCATTTTTTTTAAAAATACATGATTTCTCAATAGTAATCTAGTCTCACAAAATTAGCTTCTCAATAAAAATCAACTACCATTTTCACTTGTAACTTGTAACCATTGAGCCACCTGTTGTTTAAATTGCTTTTAGGACGGTTGCAGTTTTTTCTTTTTGCTTCTCAATTATTAAAGAAAAATCTATTATTGAAATTTATTTATTTTTATCATTTGATGTTTTAAAATAAAAAATTAAATTGCTCCAACAAAGAAACAAAAATTCTCCTCCAAATAAAATTTATATAGAATCACTTATATTAATTTTTCTAAATTCTTGTTTCACACACCAAAATTAACAAGTGATAAGATATTTTAGTCAATACGACTCTTTTTTATCTTTTTTATTTTATGTTTTTATCTCATTGGATTGATATATAGCTTATGCGAGGAGATATATATATCACCGGTATTGATAACGATACATTATATATCTAAAAAGCATCTGTTTGATTTGAAACACCATGAGAAACTATTCGCTATCTCCATATCTAACATCCTTTATGCAGTTTGAATATTAGATGACTTTCACCGCTACTCCATCTGGAACAAACTCTTGAAATTAATAAGCTCTTCTTTTCTTTTTTTAGAGAAAGATGGGGAAACAAACTTACTATTAATCCTTCTCTCCACCTCATATATTCATAACTGAAATCCAATGGTAATATAAGTAATTCAGAAAGAAAATTCCTGATGTAAAACTCCACTGCATTAAAGCTATTAAACTTATTAAAAAACAAGATCGAATAAAAATATTATTAAAATGATGTTTTCTTAAAACACCTGTGCCATGAATCTCAAACAATGAAAGGTTACCGTTAATTCAATTTCCTATCATCTGCCCTTTGCGTGTACCTATTCCTCAACTTTCAAAAACATAAGATCTTTTAGGGATAACTAGGTGAATGCTTCTCGCTGTTCTGTGGGAAGCTCTAGATCGGGTTCCTGTGCACTGAGAGGAGAAAAATATTGTTCCACCATGTCTTCTGACACCTGTTCCAAGCTTGGAGGATTCCACTGCATTTTTTTATTAGACATGGAAATACAATTACTTCTACTACATGTTTTATTTTTAAACACCATAATACAAGACTTTCTATATCTCAGTTCTGAAAATTTCAGTAATCTAGGAGAAGAGCACGCTATTGTGCTGATCTGAAACCTATGTTCTGCACTTAGTATTGGAGTTTTAATGTAGATTATCAATTGCCATCTTCATAATATATTCATATTTTCAACTTTCCTGATTGGGGAAAATTGATACAGACAACTCATACCTTTGGTGCTAAGTCCTTGTCCACCATTCGTGCACGAACACCCTGATGAGGAATTAGAAAAACAAAATATAATAGAATGATTGTGAATGGTTTTTCTGGTGACTAATAAATTAAGAAGTTCCATACCTCACAAAAGTCACTAAAGATCTGCTTGGATATTCCCTGTAAGGACATTCGATATTCACGGACCAAGCATTGATCAAGCGTTTGAAATCTGCCTTCTCGTATCTGGAACAGTCGATAGCAGTGATTCAGTTCATAATGCAATATTTCCAGAAGAGAAGGCCAAGAAACACGAGTAGAAGAGACTCACAGATCTTAAAGAAACCTTCAAGCTCAATGGTGATGCTTCCTTAAGTCTTCTCAGAGTGGAATTGCAAAATGCATCATTGGTACCAGAAGCCTCACTTTCCTGAGAGAATTAGTTATCTCAGCAAATTGCATGTTTACATGTTAGGGTAGCTATTTGAGTCACTAATTTGGTGGGGGCATTTCTAAGATAACAGTTGAAAGGACCATCCCATGGTTCACAAGTCCTCCAGAAAGAGTTTAAACAAGGTAATGATCAAACAGATTCCCAATATTGTCACTACCATAGAAAATCTCGAAGGTAACCGCTAAACTCATGAGAAAACTACCTTCCGCCAAACAGGAATCTCCTAATGCTATTCCAATGGATAATGTTCTATTTCCACTTCTTTCCCCTTCTACTGCTAAAGATTAAAACTCCGCTATTCTCAAGCTGCATTTTGTGGAAAGTACAATATGCACATCCAACTGGGTCCATGGCTCTGAACTAACAAAAACTGTGTGATTATGAAAATATATGCTTACCAGGGCATCAAATATTTCTTCAACAGTGTCATGGCCAAAACATTTATCAACAGTTTCAATCCTAAACAAATAAGACAATATTGATCACTATATCAATAAATAGACCATGCTTTATGAAAGTCTTCAGGTTATGAAGATAAGATATTTTACTGTTTTTTCTATGAAAGGTAAATCAGAACCAATTTGTTTGATTTCAAAAAGAACTTGGAGGTACAACTTCCACGACTTGGTTGTTTTATATAGCAAAACAAACCTGTGAAGTACACTCATCTTATCTGGATGGACAAGGTCACCATATTTTTCTAAAGTTGCTTCAATGACAGAAGGATCATCAGTGACCAGTTCCCCAAGCTGTTGCTCAATTAATTGAAGCCTCTATTGGACAAAAAATGAACAGGATAGATTGATATTATGTAACCATGACAGACAACCAAAACAAGGGAAATGTAGAAAAGGATCTGTCATTATTAACTTCACTGTATGAATAATGTGTAGCTAGGCCACAAGCAATCATTTCTGCTCCATTGAGAGTTTCTGCAGTAAGAGCCAAGTATTCCCCTGCAAATAGGAATCAAATTCTATCAGAGTCAGGCTAAAGCCAATTGACAGGGCTCATCGGTTAAGATTCAAGTATTCCCCAGCAATGGCCATCAGGAGGGAAGAGGGTGGGGGAAAGAGGTGCTGAAAGATTTGTACTGCTACATGAAATTAAAAAGATTAACTTAAACCCTTCACGTTCACTAATTTTGACCTTCATTTTCATTCTTTCAGAAAAGGATATGCTGCCATTTTAGATCCTTCAGCAGAAAAAGAAAAAAGACAAGGAAAAAGAAACGAATATAATACTGCACGAATACCTAAGTGACCAGGTAGATGAGAAAGGTAGAAGGATGCGCCAGCATCAGGGTGGAATCCAATAAGAGTTTCAGGGGTAGCAAAAATCTGAAACATGTGAGGATAAATGCATCATTAATCATATCTGTGCACAAACTAAAACAAATATTAGAGAAACTAAAGCAGACTAAGTATTCAGCACAATTTCCACTGGCAGATCACTAGAAAGTGGAAAAGAAGGATCAACAATATATTTGTTACTTGGTTTCAACCAAGCGTTAACTTTCCAAAACTTGCACGTAAAATGCAAGTTATGCATATCACTGGACGCAGTTTTGCTGATTTTCTCAAACACAAAAGAGAAAAAAATAACAAGAAATTTTCAAAGTTTCAAAAAAGTAATGAATACCAACAAGTGAGAAAAATAATAGGTGCATTAATTTTATGTTACATACAAACATACAGTTTTATCAGTTGCAACACGGAATGTGCCAGGTATTGAAACTCCAGCACCACCACCCATGGTAATACCATCTAAAACAGCCACCTACAAGGAGATTATTAAAGCACCAGTTAAAAATTAACAAAATACCAATTCTACCAGAAAGAACAATAGTTTGACACTACATACAACTCATTGGTATTGTGACAAAATTTCTGCATATCTATAAATGGCAAAATGAAAAGCTGCAATATAGTTAAATATAGAAGACAAAAGACTAGTAATCTGCATCATTTGATTTGAGAATGGTGAATACTCACATGTGGCTTCAAATAAGTTCCTAGTACGTAAATGAAATTATATAGTGTCCGGAAAAAATCCTTACAATCTTCCCACTTCCCTGCATAGATAGTAGCAAATGACATGCTAATTATTATTAATAATAATAATAATAATAATAATGGAATCGGTTGAAATGATAATTTTGTAATGTAAGCGTTTTCAGAGGTTTGTAATTTATTAGTCTTCTCTCTTTACCTTGGTTTATCAAGTGATATAGACTAACAATGTCTCCACCTGCACAAAATGCTCTGCCACTGCCCTTCACAGATTCAAAATAACTTTTAAGTGTCCCTTAGAGTAATTAGAAATTAATTTAAATAAAAAACAAATAAGCAAATAAGTGAAAACTGGAATTTGACCTTCATTGACACAAAACCAATATCTGGATTATCCTCCCAAGATTTATACAATTTTAGCAATCTGGCGCCCTAAGATTATCATACAAATACAAAAAATTAGATATAAATTCTAATAATTAACAAGAACAAAAAAAAAATTAATGACAAAGAGTAGAAGAGCACCATATTAGTATTGAGAGCATTGAGGGCAGAGGGTCTATTGAGAATGGCAGTTCTCGAATAAGCTTTACCTTCAACTAATACCTGTCTCAGCCAGTAATAGCAATATCATCAAAATGTTAATTAAACAGATTTAACATAAAATGCGAGCTAATTAATATAATAACCTGATTCTCGAGATCATCATCGATAGGGTTATTATTCGGAAGAGAAGAGAGGGTTCTGTGGTGGTAATAAGGACGGAAGAGAGAGCTCTGAGCTCTACTTCGCCTGATCAGTAACGCTGCTGCTGCTTTCAATCCCTGCATTACTGCTCTTATTTACTTGTTTTAGGTATCAAAATTTTCTGCTCAAAGCGACCAATTAGCTCTATCCCCTCTATATCCTACACTGCATAATTGTATGCTATTGTTTAGAGTTTCTCTCTGCTCAGTTAGCAAGAAAAATGGAGAAATGGCTGATTGTGCTTTTTCTATTCTGTTTGGCGACAGGGACGCGTTTACCCTTATCCAGGGTAAATACTGGGCTTCTTCCGAGTTAAACGGCAATGCAACCAAATTCTCCCTAATAGCAGAGGTGTTACACACTTATTTTGTTCCTCGGCCTGGCCCAGATTGAGTCTGATGAGGCCAGATTCAGAAGGGCCCAATTTGTATATACTTTTGCACAGAGTTCCACCAGCAATAAAATAGTACTACTTCATTTTTAATATATTTTAATTAATTTTTTATAATATTTTTAGGTGAATTTAAACATAATAATAATAATAATA